>JAJIBD010032529.1:0-109703 GCA_021461705.1 Cryptotis parvus | reverse complement strand
ACAGGAGCCAGGAAGCCAAGGAGATGCAGAAGGTCCTGGGAGGGGCACTGCTTACAGTTAAGGCAGACACAGAAGGAGCACTGCTTACAGTTAAGGCAGACACAGAAGGGGGCACTGCTTACAGTTAAGGCAGACAGAAGGGGGCACCGCTTACAGTTAAGGCAGACACAGAAGGGGGCACTGCTTACAGTTAAGGCAGACACAGAAGGGAGCACTGCTTACAGTTAAGGCAGACACAGAAGGGGGCACTGCTTACAGTTAAGGCAGACACAGAAGGGGGCACTGCTTACAGTTAAGGCAGACACAGAAGGGGGCACTGCTTACAGTTAAGGCAGACACAGAAGGGGGCACTGCTTACAGTTAAGGCAGACACAGAAGGGGGCACTGCTTACCAGTTAAGGCGACACAGAAGGGGGCACTGCTTACAGTTAGAGGCAGACACAGAAGGGGGCACTGCTTACAGTTAAGGCAGACACAGAAGGGGGCACTGCTTACAGTTAAGGCAGACACAGAAGGGGCACTGCTTACAGTTAAGGCAGACACAGAAGGGGGCACCGCTTACAGTTAAGGCAGACACAGAAGGGGGCACCGCTTACAGTTAAGGCAGACACAGAAGGGGCACTGCTTACAGTTAAGGCAGACACAGGGGACTGCTTACAGTTAAGAAGACAGAAGGGGGCACTGCTTACAGTTAAGGCAGACACAGAAGGGGGCACTGCTTACAGTTAAGGCAGACACAGAAGGGGGCACTGCTTACAGTTAAGGCAGACACAGAAGGGGCACTGCTTACAGTTAAGGCAGACACAGAAGGGGCACTGCTTACAGTTAAGGCAGACACAGAAGGGGCACTGCTTACAGTTAAGGCAGACACAGAAGGGGGCACCGCTTACAGTTAAGGCAGACACAGAAGGGGGCACTGCTTACAGTTAAGGCAGACACAGAAGGGGCACTGCTTACAGTTAAAGGCAGACACAGAAGGGGGCACTGCTTACAGTTAAGGCAGACACAGAAGGGGGCACTGCTTACAGTTAAGGCAGACACAGAGGGGGCACTGCTTACAGTTAAGGCAGACACAGAAGGGGGCACTGCTTACAGTTAAGGCAGACACAGAAGGGGGCACTGCTTACAGTTAAGGCAGACACAGAAGGGGGCACTGCTTACAGTTAAGGCAGACACAGAAGGAGCACTGCTTACAGTTAAGGCAGACACAGAAGGGGGCACTGCTTACAGTTAAGGCAGACACAGAAGGGGCACTGCTTACAGTTAAGGCAGACACAGAAGGGGGCACCGCTCCCAGTTAAGGCAGACACAGAAGGGGGCACCGCTTACAGTTAAGGCAGACACAGAAGGGGGCACTGCTTACAGTTAAGGCAGACACAGAAGGGGCACTGCTTACAGTTAAGGCAGACACAGAAAGGGCACTGCTTACAGTTAAGGCAGACACAGAAGGGGGCACTGCTTACAGTTAAGGCAGACACAGAAGGGCACTGCTTACAGTTAAGGCAGACACAGAAGGGGCACTGCTTACAGTTAAGGCAGACACAGAAGGGGGCACTGCTTACAGTTAAGGCAGACACAGAAAGGGGCACTGCTTACAGTTAAGGCAGACACAGAAGGGGGCACTGCTTACAGTTAAGGCAGACACAGAAGGGGGCACTGCTTACAGTTAAGGCAGACACAGAAGGGGGCACTGCTTACAGTTAAGGCAGACACAGAAGGGGACACTGCTTACAGTTAAGGCAGACACAGAAGGGGGGGGGCACTGCTTACAGTTAAGGCAGACACAGAGGGGCACTGCTTACAGTTAAGGCAGACACAGAAGGGGCACTGCTTACAGTTAAGGCAGACACAGAGGGGGCACTGCTTACAGTTAAAGGCAGACACAGAGGGGCACTGCTTACAGTTAAGGCAGACAGAAGGGGCACTGCTTACAGTTAAGGCAGACACAGAAGGGGCACTGCTTACAGTTAAGGCAGACACAGAGGGGGCACTGCTTACAGTTAGGCAGACACAGAGGGCACTGCTTACAGTTAAGGCAGACACAGAAGGGGCACTGCTTACAGTTAAGGCAGACACAGAGGGCACTGCTTACAGTTAAGGCAGACACAGAAGGGGGCACTGCTTACAGTTAAGGCAGACACAGAAGGGAGCACTGCTTACAGTTAAGGCAGACACAGAAGGGGGCACTGCTTACAGTTAAGGCAGACACAGAAAGGGGCACTGCTTACAGTTAAGGCAGACACAGAAGGGGCACTGCTTACAGTTAAGGCAGACACAGAAGGGGGCACTGCTGTTAAGGTAGACACAGAAGGGGGCACTGCTTACAGTTAAGGCAGACACAGAAAGGGGCACTGCTTACAGTTAAGGCAGACACAGAGGGGCACCGCTTACAGTTAAGGCAGACACAGAGGGGCACTGCTTACAGTTAAGGCAGACACAGGGGGGCACCGCTTACAGTTAAGGCAGACACAGAAGGGGGCACTGCTTACAGTTAAGGCAGACACAGAAGGGGGCACTGCTTATAGTTAAGGCAGACACAGAAGGGGGCACTGCTTACAGTTAAGGCAGACACAGAAGGGGCACTGCTTACAGTTAAGGCAGACACAGAGGGGCACTGCTTACAGTTAAGGCAGACACAGAAGGGGCACTGCTTACAGTTAAGGCAATCACAGAAGGGGCACTGCTTACAGTTAAGGCAGACACAGAAGGGGCACTGCTTACAGTTAAGGCAGACACAGACGGGGCACTGCTTACAGTTAAGGCAGACACAGAAGGGGGCACTGCTTACAGTTAAGGCAGACACAGAGGGGGCACTGCTTACAGTTAAGGCAGACACAGAAGGGGGCACTGCTTACAGTTAAGGCAGACACAGAGGGGCACTGCTTACAGTTAAGGCAGACACAGAGGGGCACTGCTTACAGTTAAGGCAGACACAGAAGGCTGCTTACAGTTAAGGCAGACACAGAAGGGACTGCTTACAGTTAAGGCAGACACAGAGGGGGCACTGCTTACAGTTAAGGCAGACACAGAGGGGGGCACTGCTTACAGTTAAGGCAGACACAGAGGGGCACTGCTTACAGTTAAGGCAGACACGAAGGGGCACTGCTTACAGTTAAGGCAGACACAGAAGGGGGCACTGCTTACAGTTAAGGCAGACACAGAGGGGCACTGCTTACAGTTAAGGCAGACACAGAGGGGGCACTGCTTACAGTTAAGGCAGACACAGAGGGGGCACTGCTTACAGTTAAGGCAGACACAGAGGGGCACTGCTTACAGTTAAGGCAGACACAGAGGGGGCACTGCTTACAGTTAAGGCAGACACAGAGGGGGCACTGCTTACAGTTAAGGCAGACACAGAGGGGCACTGCTTACAGTTAAGGCAGACACAGAGGGGGCACTGCTTACAGTTAAGGCAGACACAGAGAGGGGCTGCTTACAGTTAAGGCAGACACAGAGGGGGCACTGCTTACAGTTAAGGCAGACACAGAAGCTGCTTACAGTTAAGGCAGACACAGAAGGGGGCACCGCTACAGTTAAGGCAGACACGGCGAAACCCTGGCAAGGCTCATCCTGAGCTTCCTTTCACCTGGGCATCTCGCTTGGAGAGGCAGCACCCAGAAACCGGTTCATTGGGGACCCGGGGCTGGCAGCGGAATATGGCAAGATCCACGTGTACAGTATTGGGAGACAAGCATGGATGGGCGTGGGGAGCCAAGAAACAGGCGTCTCCTGAAGAATGTGAACTCTCCGGGGATCGTGCTGGGAATCTGCCCCTTGACCACTCTGGAGCTGGGGGACCCTGAGGCAAAGACCAAATCCTAGACACCGCCCAGGACCATGCCAGCATAGAGGTGGGCCATGGAGGGTCTAGCCCCCTTTCTGTGGGAGGGGCTTTCTAGACTGGGGTCTGGGAAGCCACAGCCCCACCTGCTTCTCTCTGCCCCTGAACATGCCCGCATACCTCAGATAGGAGCAACTGACACAGGTTCAGAACATCTGTGGGGCGCTGCTGGAGCCACGAAACCCTTGAGAGTCCAGAGAACAGACCCACGCTTGAGGCCAAACCTCTCACAGGCATTTTCTTGACCAAGATTATTCACTTGCTGTGTGTCCACAGGGCACCCCTCCCTGCGGCCCCCAATTGAAGGCTCTGGTCTGCGCCACGCAGAGGAAAACACACAGAACACTCAGCCAGCGCCTACACAGGCCTGGAACGCAGATTCCACCAAGCAGCCTCACCCTGGCTGGTCACTTAAGTCAAGTCCCAAAGTTGGTTATGAGCAGGTTCTTGGGGGCCAGGCCCAAGGAAACAAAGACAGAATGAAGAGGGAGGAAACCAGAGCCAGTCACACCCAAAGTGGAGCGCACTGGAGGGGGTGCTGTCTCCCCGGGCTGTGGCCCCCCACATGTGGGGGTCTGTGGGGGGCTATGGGGTGAGTCAGGAGGCTGAAAAGGTGGGGCCCCGGTTGGTCTGTGCCTTAGGGTGACCGAGGCCAGAGCAGGCGCTAACGACAGGCCTGGTTCCTTGCTAGTCCCGAGTCATGTCGGCACTGTGGGCTGAGGGAGCGGCAACAGAGATGATGTTTATGGCTGCCCAGGGCAACTTCAGCCAACCAGGGGCATCCACGGCCCTGCCAGGCCCCAAAGGACAGACACGCAGACACACACACTCATACACACACATTCTTTCTCTCACACACAGATTGAGACCTATGCAGAGGGGCAGACACATTCACACACACACACACACAGACTCACACGCTCACAAACTCGGACACACACAACTCTCACAGACACGCACTGTTACACACACCCAATACTCTTACACAGACTCAGATTCACACAGACACACACAATCGCACTTGGTGAACTCTGACATCCCCACGGCCTCTCTGACCGACCAGTAACCCCTCTCAGCCCAAGCCACCAGGCAAAGGGGGTGGCATGAACTGAGCTGGTTTGTGACCCCCAACCCCTTCCTGTGACACCCACTTGCCCTTTCTCTCCCCTTTGCCCCAGACTGTTCAGCTCTGGCCCCAGCATCCCCGGGACCAAGTGTTCCCACCTCTGCCCCTAGATACCCCACTTCTCAGATGCACCTCTGGATGCACGCGCTCAGGGGGAGCTGAAAACAGGGGAGTCCCCCCAGGTGTGTGGACTCTTCCTTTCAGCCCTGGGATGCAAAACAAACAATTCTGCAGTGGAGACCATGATACAGGGACATGAGCTGCCTGGCTTTGGGGGTGCCGCAAAGGGCCATGCCTGAGGGCTCGACAGGACACAGCACCCAGCAGCTTCTTGCTCAGTAAGAATAAGGAATCGGGAGCCGGAGCAATAGTACAGTGGGGAGGGCTTTTGCCTTGCTTGCGGGCTGACCCAGGTTCAATCCTTGGCACCCACATGGTCCCCTGAGTACCACCAGGAGTAATTCCTGAGTGCAGAGCCAGGAGTAACCCCCGAGCATCACCAGATGTGACCCAAAATGCCAACTACTAACTAAATAAATCGGTGATTTATATAAATGTATGACATTTATTCAAAATATTTCTTCTGTCTCATGATGGGGAAAAGCCTTTTCTTGGTAGAACATGGAAAAAAATAAACTCAACCTAACTGCAGTCTGCACTCCCGGCACTTTCTCCTAAGAGGCTCACGGAAGGAAGTGGGGCCCCTAAGTGTCACCCCCAACCACCAAATGGTTGGTGAGATCATGGGGCGAGGAGGGGAAAGGCCAGCCCAGGGCTGGGAATGTCTGGGAGGAAGAATGTGAGGATGGAAGAGTAAGTGATCTGACAGCATCAAAGGAGGGGGCAGCATGGGGAAGGGGCTCCCCAAAGCGATGCTCTGTGCCAGCTTCCGCCCCTCGTGGCTCCCCAAGATCAGCGTCCAGCAGGAACAGGATGAACGGGAGAAGACAAAGATACATAAAAACAGTAAAATGTTTATTTTCTTAGAAAAAAAAAGTCGGGGAGTGATTGCAATCACACTTCATCTGAGCACAGCTGGTCGAGTTGAGGCGCAGACACCCCCCCACTCCCACCAGGCCGATGCTGGCTCTGTTTCAACCCAGAAACCAAACGGGTTGTGGCCGCCATTCCCACCCCCCAAACTCAGCATCACTCCCCGAAGGAAGCAAGGGCCTGGCTGCCCCGGGGGGCCGGGGTGTTGGGGGGAGCTCAGGGAAGGGCAGGAGGAACGGCTGTCTCCGAAGTGGAGCCGTTGAGAAGCCGGATACAGAGTTCACCCCGGCCTCATTTAATACAAAACAGGCTGGAGAGCCTCTAAAAAAAACCCACAGTCTCTTCCAGGTGTGACCCCAGACGTTGGCTGCCTTACCCGGACGCAAGGGAAGACACAGCAGCATCTGAAGCGGCAGCGACCCAGGAAAGTTCGGAACGGTCCATGTTGTGGGGAGCACTGCCTTGCGGCGGGCTCGTGAAGGAACACGGTGATCAAATGGGGCGCAGGCGACAGAACCATCGTCTTGGGCGTGGAGGGTTGTTGGATCAAGACAACAATCCTTGGCAAAAAACAGTTTCCACTGGGGTGTAACCTATTTACACAGTAGTCACTCCGGTGTCGGGGTGCATGGACGCTATGTGACATCTTCTTCTTCCGAACAATAATCTCGACCCTGTGGGGTGGGGTGGAAAAAAAGGCATGTGAGAAACGCCCGGAGTACCCACAAACTGACACTGCAGGGCTGGCATGGCGCCGTATCAGAAGGTCCCAAAGCGTTGCCTCTGCAGAGTGCGGCACGGAAACCCAGCCAGACAGACAGTGATCTCGGGCGCCCCAGACACTCACACCCCATTTCCCACAGCGAATGAAGTTGGGATTAAAGATCACCAAGTCTTGGGGCCGGAGCGACAGTCCAGCGGGTAGGGCGTTTGCCTTGTACGCAGCCAACCTGGGTTCAATCTCCGGCATCCCATATGGTCCCCAAGTACCACCAGGAGTAGTTCCTGAGTGCAGAGCCAGGACTTACCCCTGCGCATCACTGGGTGGACCCAAAAGAAAAAAAATCACCAAGTCTGGAGCCGGAACAATAGGGGAGGGGGCTTGCCCGGCACGAGGCCATCCCATAGGGTCCCCGAGCACCACCAGGAGTGATTCCTGAGCGCAGAGCTAGGAGTAACCCCTGAGCATTGCTGGATTGGCCCCAAGCCAAAAGAGTTATTGAGCACCACCAAGCCAGGTCGGGAGGAAGGTAAAGTGACCTACTCGTGGCTAATGTTTGATACATCTGGCTGGGAAGGAGGCACAGGCCTCCAGCTCACTCCCGTCTTGGTACTTTCATTCCATCCTACCCTAAGGACCTGGTGCTGCAGTGTAGGGGCGACCCAGGCCACAGCAGCAATGTTCGGGGGTCCATGTGGTCCCAGGAATCAAACCCATGTTCATATACTAGCCAGAACCTTAACCACGCACTACCTCCTGGCCCCATGTAAAGTTTTAAAACAAAAATCTTAAAAAGAAAACAAAAAACTGGGCTGATGAGCTAGGACAGAGGGTAAGGCGCTCCACAGGGTTCTCCTGAACCCACTAGGAGTGATCTCTGAGCACAGAGCCTGGCGTAAACCCTGAGCACTGCCAGGTGTGGTTCCCCCCCCCCCCCAAAAAAAACTAAAAACAAAAACAATCCCAGTTGTCAAAAACCCAGGTATGGCAATGATGTGGTGAAATGTGGCAGAGCGGAAACAAAGGTTCATCCTGGCCGGAGTTGGGGCTGGGTATGAGCGTCCTCAGGCACAGGAGACTGAGACCCCAGGAACACAGATGCACAGGAGCTGGGGCGCTTCTGCAGGGACCAAAACTGGTCCCTTCAGCAGGAGCAAACCTGAAACTCACGGAGGCCTTTGTGTCTCCTTCCCAGCTCTCCCTCTGCGGGAGACGAGGTGCCAAGAGCAGGAGGGGGCGGCCTGAGCCTCTCTGTACCCTGAGAGCTTGGGTGCTGCCCCAGACCATGAGCCGCTCCCTCTTCTCCATCCCCCCCCTCACGGTGCATGGTGGAACCAAACTCCAATCGGCTTCATCCATGTGGGCAGTGCTGAGAACTAAGCGTTGGACCCCAAACTGGCAACAGAAAACATCTGGGGTGTGGAGGATCCCATGAGCCTGGGACCGGACCGCCGGGAGACCTGGGGGAGGTGCGAGGCCGCCAGAGCTTCTCGCCTCATTTCCAAGTTTAAAGCAGGAAGCGGGAGCTTCCAGCACCTCTGCGGAAGCAGCTGTTCCTCCTTGCAAAGACCAATGGGGGGCTTTATGGGGAGGGTCCGGATGGCACCCAGTGACAATACTGTCCTTGTGTTGGACACTCAGCAGCTCTTGGGTCCCCCCCACCCCCCCACACACCCAACCCTCCAGGCCCTGAGGCAGACAAGGAAAGGCTGTCTGGGAACTGGAGGGCAGTTCCGGGGCTCTGGGCCTCCCGGTGCGCCCATCAGCTGCCAGGGTTTCTTGGAATCTGTACGTTCTTTCTTCTTCTTTCTTTTTTTTTTGTTTATTTTTTGGGCCACACCCAGCAATGCTCAGGGCTTACTTCTGGCTCTGCATTCAGGAATTACTCCTAATTATGTGTTCGAGGGACTATATGGGATGCCGGGAAATCTAACCTCGGTCATCCTTGTGCAAGGCAAACACCCTCCCCGTTGTACTATCACTCCAGTTGGAGCGTATTCTTTCTCAGGAAGTGTCGTGCATCTGTGTCAACTGGGCACATGCATGTCATATTCTTGGAGATGGGGTACGGTTTGTCTGTGGGCATTTAGGCCAAGATTCAGACTCCGATGAAAAGGTGAGAAGGAGAGAGTGTGGCTGTTACTGTTATTACTACTGATATCAATATTATTATCACAGGGGCTCCCAAACAGTGCTCAGGAGGCCCAACGGCCAGCAGTAAGTCTCAGCCGACCAGGCTGGCAGTTCAGTATAAGGGTCTGTGTACAAGACAAGCCCCTCACCTGATGTGTAAGGTCTTTTTACAAGTTCTATTAAAATATTATTCTGTGGTCTGGAGTCATAGTATAGCATATAGGGGCGCTTGCCTTGCATGTGGCCGATCCAAGTTTGATCTCCGACATCCCATTGGGTGCCCCCAGGAGTAATCCCTGCTCAGTGTAATCCCTGCTCAGTGCTGGGTATGGCGAAAAAACTACAACCCAAAAAAGACAACTTGTGGCTGGCGAGACAGGACAGGGTTTGGCACTTCGATCCCCGGCACTGCACGTGGCCGAGCATCACCAGGAGTGATGCAGGTTTCAGTTTCTACAGACCATCTTTAACAACCAGGTGTTGTTTCTGGGCCACTCCCAGCATTGCTCAACACATACTCCCAGCTCTGCACTCAGGGGTCACTCCTGGCACTCTCAGGGTCCATGTGGGACGCCAGGGATGGAAACCAGGTCCGCTTGGTAAAGGCAAGTACTTTACCTGCTGTAGCATCTCTCCAACCGCAGGTATGTTAGTGGCCAAATAGTGAATGGTGGGAAACAAAACTCCGAACAGAAGAAGAACAGATCTTTTAGAGAGAAAGGGAAAGAAATAAAGAACCTGCCATGGAGGTGGGCTGGGGGAGGGGGGAGAGAACCGGGGACACTGGTGGTGGGAGGTGGGCACTGGTGGAGGGGGATGGGTGCTGGAACACTCTATGACCGAAACCTAAGTGTGAACATCTTTGTAATTGTATATCTCACGGTGGTATAATAAAATACTTATTAAAAAAAAAGAAAAGATCTTTATGAATACAGTGGAAAAAAAATCTCTTTTTTTTTTTTTTTTGGGCCACACCGGCAATGCCGGGGTTCCTCCTGGCTCTGCACTCAGGAATTACTCCTGGCGGTGCCGGAGGGACCATATGGGGATGCCGGGATCGAACCCTGGCCGGCATGGCCGGCCGTGCAGGCAAACGCCTCCGCGGGCTATCGCTCCGGCCCCGAAAAAATCTTTACTTTCCTTTTTTTTTTTTTAAATTTTGTATGGCAGGTCACACCCAGCAGTGTTCAGGGTTTGGTGCTGAGAGACCACTCCTGGCGGAGTTTCAGTGGAACCATTCCGAATTTCTGATCTGACTGATCTTCAGAAGCAAGTTTCTATTTATTTTTATTTTTCAGTTTTGGGGGGAGCAGACCTGGGGTGCTCAACACCTAGTCCCAGCTCAGGAGAGCCTTTACTGGGACTTGGGGGCCAGGGTGAAAAGTTGAGCAGCTCCGCTGTGGCTCCATCTTGAAGCACTAGATTCACACATTGTACCTCGAGTCATGAGTTTACAACCTAGTAAGAAAAACATCCGCGACCCCAAGGACGTGGACAGAAAATGCACTGATAACTTGTACGATTCAAGGGAAGCGTATGCAGTCAAGTTTAACCTTGTTATTGTCTTATAACAGACCTAGAACAGGACGCGGCTAACTACTGGCTGCCCCATTTGCTTCTGTACTTTTGCTTTGGCTTAGATAAGAACAGGCCCTCAGAGTGGAGAAAATGCAAAGGCTTCAGTGGCTCGGGGTTCCAGGTCTCTAAGGATACTCATTAGCCCTCAGCGCTGAGTCTCTAATGCTAGGACTTTTCCTTTTCTCCTGGCTCCTTGACTTGTGGGCCCTCAGTGCTGGCCTTTCTAAGTCTCTCTGGCTCGAAAGGCCCTCAGCGCTGCGCTAATAAACTTTCCTTTATATACATCTCAGTTTCTGGAGAGTCAGTATCGAGTGACGGCCTGACACGGGGAATTGAACTCAGGTCAGCTGTGTGCATGGCCAGCGCCTTCCCCCTGTGCTATTTCTCCGGCTCCCGGCACACGCTGATTTGCCCATCAATGCTTAAGACTCACCCACCCGCAGGCCGGGCCTCGCTACAGGAGCCCATCGCCTCCTTATTCCCAGATTCAGCACCTCATTACACTGACTGGACCCCAAGATTCAGCTTCCACAAGGACAATAAATAACAGTTTTAGTGGGCCCACCCCACATGCCTATGTGGACCCTGGCAGATGTGGGTGCCAGTTGTAGTCCAGAACTTAAGGTCCTGCAAACCCTGGGTAGCACGTGTGCCTCAGTCTCCTTCATATGTATAAAGCAGCTGATTCTGTTCCTGGAGCTGAGGGAGACGAGCTAGTAAGCATGAGGGAATTCCCACCTGTCTTCTAGAGTGAGCTCAGCCTCAGGGGCTTCTCACTGTACCTGACTCTCGGCACCAGCAGCGCCTGGGATTTGGTGCCTTCTATCGGCACCCTGGGCGTTCCCATGGCTATGTTATCTGTCTTAGGAGGGAGAAGGAATTCCAAGGACCCTCTGCCACCATGTTCCTTTCAGAATCTCCCGTGTACCGGGGAACCGACCCTGTGTCTCGCCTTGATCCCACTTTGGCCGAGCACGTGGGTGAGCTGCCCTCAGGCCTTACCTTCTCAATCTTTTCATCCAGCATCCTGAAAAACTCTTGTTGGCTCTCTGAGATATGCATGCTGGAAGAGAAGATGGGGGGTGTCAGAACAGATGCAGGGGGCTGGGGGCCTGGCAGCCCGGCTCTCACGCAGGGGAGTCGCCACCTCCCTTACCTTCAGGGCACGCGTCTTATTCCTGGCGCGCCTAGAGTGGAATGTCCATGGGAGTGGAAATGTGGGTGCATGTCGGGAGGATGCCCTCCCTGATGCCCTACACAGTGTGGATCGGTACAAGAAAAAGGAAAGGGAGACTGAGCAGGCGTGGATGGATCGGGGGTGCAGGGAATCACAGTCAGCAGGTGATGTCTCCATCTGCTGCTGTGTTTGGCTGGGTCCCTGGGGTGCTGATATAAGCCACAACATTCGGCCTCATTTTGGGGTCCTGGAAGCCATGACCCCAAGTGTTCAGGCCTCTCTGGGGGACACAGGACAGACTCCAAGGTGGTTCCGGGATGGGTCAAACCCAGGATTAAACCCTAGGAGCACAGCGAACCCTGACAATGACAGTTCCTGGTCGGGCTGAGACCAGAACACCTCCTTTTCTGCCCCCATGGGACACAGCAAGGCCAGGACAGAAAGGAGGGGCACTGGGTTGAGAAGGAGGGAGATGTCTGTCACAGGAAGCGCTCAGGAAGCTCTCCCATTCCTCGTCCTTCCAGGGAGACCCCGAAAGTTCCCCAGCTGAAATTTCATGGCCCTAGACGCCCCATGAACTCAGATCAGGGCAGCACCGGGTTCAATCTCCAGGGGCGCTGCCATGAGCTCCTGACCTTGCTGGGTGTTTGATGGGGAAAATGTGGTACGCGGCTTCTCTCCCGTCTGGAACTGTTTCAGGGACTGACTGGGGTGCTAAGGAGACAGGACCAGGGGTGCCGAGGTGATTCGATGGGTCATCTTGTAGGAAGCCCCGTGTGCGGCCAGTCTGAGCTCAGCCTTGTGGCTTAATCCTTCTAAGAGCAGAGTGCCGGGTGTGCGTGCACAAGCAGTTTGATTCCTGGCTGTAGCCCCCGACACCACAGGGGGCGCTGGAGCCCTGAACCCTCTGGATTTCTTGAAGCCGAGCAAAGTCCCACTAGCACAGTTCGAAAACCCTCCCGAAATCAAAACCAAAACCAAATATCCTTCATAAAAACGGGGGCTGCAAAAATAGGAGATGAGTGCTTGATTCCCCGAAGATGCTCAGTGAGGGGGCGGTAGGGAGGCTGGGGGGTGGTCACCAGTGAGGGGCGGTAGGGAGGCAGGGGGTGGTCACCAGTGAGGGGCGGTAGGGAGGCGGGGGGTGGTCACCAGAGCACCAGGGCCTCTTCCCTGGCACACACCCTCAGAAGCACTCACTGGGGGCAACCTCCACTCGTCACTTCTCAGTCTGTATTTAAGAAGATCCTGGGGGGCAAAGAAGGTGGAGTGGGGGCTTGGTAACACCAGAGCTCAGAGCAGCCCCCCACCCCTCGGCCCCTGCCCTCCCTGCCCCCCGGGAGCGCTTGGTGCGGAGATGCATCTCCTGGGGGGTCCTCGCCTGCCTTTGGCCATCCAGATCCTCCTTTCTCCCTTCTGTGGTACCTGTAGGGGACCCTCCTGCGCTTTCCTGTTCTCTGGTTTTCACTGTGTACAGTCAGGGTTGCGAACGCTTCTCACTTGGGGGGCTCAGCCTGTGTGCAGGTGTCCTGCAGACCAGCCCCAGAGACAGAAAGCTGCAGCCAAAGGCAAGAGCCCGGGGGCACAGAGGGGAACAGGCGCCTGCCCACACCTCAGTGACATATGGGGTCCTCCCTAGGGAGCACTCAAGATTCCAACTTTATACCATGGACACCAAAGTCAGCTTCTCCATCTTGTATGTCAGCCTGGAGGAAACAGGAAATGCTTCCTGGCTTCGTCTAACACATGCACACACATCGGACACATAGGCGCAAGTGCACCACACACGTGCTCAGCGCACACACAGGCACCCACACACCTCATAAATGCACAGATGTATGTGAACGCCATCATACTGCAGACAGGTACTCAGATACACAGGCACAAGCCACAAACACACACCGTGCAGGCACACGTCTATACCATACACACATAAAAACCACAAACAAGAACATAAGTGGCTTTACCACATACACACGGACACACACATCTATAACATATGTCTATCCCACAAATGCTCACATGTCTATACCACATACATGCACACACGCCTATACCACAACACACCACAAATGACTACATACATACACAAATGTTTATACCACACACATCTATATCACATACACACACGCAAATGTCTATACCACACACGCACACACACGGGCAACACCTCTACAATCACACACACAAACACCCCCACCAAAGGCGGCACCCGCAGCAACTGGCCCTCACAGGTGAACAGGGTCCCGGCGTGATCTGCGCATGGAGCACTCATGGCCTTTGGGATACTCTTCTGAGCTCGCTCTTGGCGGTGCCCTGCAGGAGTGGCTCCCTGCGAGCACATGGCCCCGTGGAGCCACTACAATCACAAGTCAGTCACGGTAGTTCTGGGGCATCACTGAGACCAAGATTCGAGGGGCTTGGCAGTTGCAGAGAATCCGATTCTATTTAGCGGATGGAGCCCCCTGGCCCCCACTGAGACACATGGGTTCTGGCCGAGTCTTCTAGGCAGGTTGCAAATCACACAGAGCATTTCTGTTACCACCATTCATTCGGTTCTAGGATATTCTAGAAAAGGACCCCTTGGATTCTCTGAAATTGCAACACCCTGACACACTGGGATAATTCATGCTTATCTGTCAATTTGTGGGGAGAGGGGCATATCCAGTGCTGCTCAGGGACCACTCCTGGACCCTATGGGGTGCCAAGAATGGAACCAGGATCTGGCAAGTGCCCCTCAGCCATATCTCTCTGGGCCCTTAGCTCTGGGTCTTACCTATGCAAAGTGTGTAAGACCACTGAGATGGTGGTCTTCCACCATCTGAGATGGTGCACTGAGATGCACCACTGAGCTTCCCTGCCTGGCCCCTCCTCCATGTCGATTTCCATAGAAGTTTTAATTTGGGCTTGTTTTGGACCATGCCAGTCAGTGCCTGGGGGCTGATGGGGTGCTGGGATCCCGAACACGAAGCCTGTGTTTTGGTCCTTGGAGTCACCCTGGGTCCTAAGGAAAGTTCTTCATTTGTTTGGACTCCGAGTAACATCCTTAACACCTGTCTCCTTGGTAACGTCCTCAGCATCTATCTCCCTGGTAACGTCCTCACCATCTGTCTCCTTGGAAACGCCCTCACCATCTGTCTCCTTGGAAACAGCCTCAACATCTGTCTCCTTGGAAACAGCCTCAACATCTGTCTCCTTGGTGACCCAGTCAAAGCTTTTCCCATTTCCCCCTCCCTAATTTTCTTCTCTCTCTGATCATTTCTTTGGGGGAAGGAGGGAGGGTGGACACCCAGTGGGTCTCAGGGCTTCCCCTGACTGCGCTCAGGGATCACTCCTGGAGGGGTTCGGGAACCCTATGGGATGCTGTGGATCACACCTGGGTCGGCTGCATGCAAGGCAAACGCCCTCCCTCTTCGCTATCCCATTGCTCTGGCCCTTCTCTCTGATCGGGATCAACATGCCTTGTGGGGTCTCTCGTGGGTCTGTCTGCCTCCTACCCCCATTTTGTCTCAATGATCACAGTTGGACAGGATCATGCAGGGGGCCTGAGGAAACTCATTCTACACCCAGTTTAGGAGTTAACAATATGGAAAGGAGACGAGGAAAACTTACTTGGCTCGAGGTTGGTGGACCAATCCCGGGATCTCTTTACTATTTTTCAGTCTGACGTTTGAACTGGCACTTTTCTCCTGAAACAGAGAGGCACACGGGTAGGTCACCAGGGGTCCTGGTGAGGATCCAGGCTTGTCCTCACGGGCTGGGGAGGTGGGGGTGGGGGGGTGGGTGGCTGGAGCCCTCTGGAGCGGCCTCTGTATAGGGCACGGACCCCCTCTGCCGTGGGAAATGACACTCCCTGTTCTCAGAGGGACCGTGGCCCCAAGCAGAACCTATGGGTGAGGCGAGGCAGGGCTCTGTTTAGCAAGTGTGGAAATGAAGTGGAGTTACTGAAAACAGCAAGAGAATCGCGCAACACAGGGTTCTGATGCCAGGAGTGATACAACGTCCTAGTTTATTTTATTTTGCTTTTTTGCTTTTTTGGGTCACACCTACCAGTGCCTCAAGATTTCTCCTGGCAGTGCTTGGTGGACCATATGGGATACTGGGGATCGAACCCAGGTCAACTGCATGCAAGGCAAACGCTCTACCCACTGTGCTATTGCTCTGGCTCTTATTTTATTATTTTTTTAATTTGGAATGTTTCGTTAGGAAAGACTCACCCATTGTGGCCAGAACAATAGCACAGGGGTGGGCCCGCGCCGCCGGGTCGTCCCGACATCCCATATGGTGCACCAAGCACTGCCAGGAGTAATTCTTGAGCACTGAGCCAGACAGTAACCCCTGAGTGTCGCCGGTGTGACCCAAAAAAGCAAAAAAACAAAACAAAATAAAAACAACTCACCCAGCAGTGCTCAGTAACTACTCCCATAACTGTGCTCAGGGATTGCTTGCATTCTCTCTCTCTCTCTCTCTCTCTCTCTCTCTCTCTCTCTCTCTCTCCATATTCTTGGCAAACATGGGCTTCCTTTGCTTAGTCAAGTTTTTGTCTGTTTTGGTTTGGGGGCCACACCCAGTGATGCTCAGTGCTTATTCCTGGCTCTGTGCTCAGGGATCACTCCTGGTGGTGCTGGGTTACAGACTTGTCCACTTCTCCCAGACACTTCCAGAGTCCCCCAGAAGCTTCTGGAACTGTTCCCAGCTCTGCTCCGCTTGTGGGCCTAACCACTTTCTCCAACAGAAAACAAAGATAGTTTATGGCCTCACAGCAGCCAGTCAGAACCAAGGCAACCAAGACAACGAGGAGTTAAGTGAGACATGGACATGGGAAATTGTCTCCTGGCTGGGACAGCAACCGACCGGCACACCCATCAATTCTGGGAGAAGGAACGGTGAAAAGGGACAAAAGGGACAGGGCCAGCGGAAGAGCCTAAGAGAATGCATGTACACGGAGTGTCCAATGACAGGCACCGCAGGGCCTCTGTCCCCCTGCAGCTGGACAGCCAGTCTATGGCAGCCTGACAACCTGGGGCGCCGTCGCATCTAACAAACATCTGTTCGATGTCTGCTGGCTCGCCCCCTCGCCCTCTGGGGCTCTGAGCGCGGAAGGAATCTGAGAAGTCGCCTTCATTAGGCGTCCACATCCCCAGTTACTCCTACAGTGACATTCATCAGCGCACCTGTCGACTCAGGACTCAATTAAGAGATAATGAAATGCAGGTGCTCGCCCTGGGGACGTGCTTTCCAGGCAGTGCAAAATCAAATGAGTGGATCCAAAACATCAACCATCAGGAAATCAGGCTCTTGGCTCTCATGTTTCACAACAAAGCCAAATGGTCTACGCACTTGTTAATAAATCACATGTAGGGGCTGGAACAAATACTACAGTGGGAAAGGCATTTGCCTTGCATGTGGCCAACCCAGGTTCCATCCCCCTGTATTCCATTAAGGTACTCCGGGAATGATTCCTGAGTGCAGAGGCAGGGATTCCTGAGCACTGGCAGGTCTGACCTCCAAAAAAAGGGGGAGAGAGGAGCGATACCACGGAGGGCATTTGTCTTGCATGCGGCTGACCTGGGTTCGATCCCCGGCATCCCATATGGTCCCCTGAGCACCACCAGGGAGTAATACCTGAGCAAAGAATCAGGATTAACCCCTGAGCGTTGCTGGGTGTGACCCCCCCCCAAATCACATGTATCGGAAATGCACGGAATGAGGAGGGCTGCCAGGTGGAGGAAGAGATGAGTGACTTTTGGGCATGTGGGCTGGGTCTAAAATAGAAAACATGAGGTCCTTCAACACACGAGAGGCCAAGTGATGTGCAGGTGTCATCTCTGTAAGGAATGAAGCCGGTGGAGAATATTCTCCTTGGAATCTGGTGATTTGGCTGAAAAAGGACTATGATGTCTAGTGTTGGGATGAGGCACAAGGCTTCGAGTTGGAGCTCCAGCACCAGCCCACATGCGGACAACGCTCTTGGACCCATATGACACAGCTGGAGTGCGGCCTCTGGTCATGGAAGCGACCACATCCACCCCAAGGAGCACAGGGGAAACACCAATGAGCTTCCAGAAATGTTTTGAATATGACTTGTGCAAGAACTGAGCTTTGTTCTAGAAATGCCTGTAGTAAGAGCTGGTGCTAACATTGCTTAGGACAAACACGGGTGAATTCACTCCCACTCAGGTGACTCTGGCTTTGCGAAAGCAGAGGAAACACACAGGATGTGTGAGCTATGGGCACAGGCCAAGATGCCTCTTGATCTGGAACTCCCAGGAGGCTGCTAGCCATAGATTTACAGCTCTAGGATGCAAGGCAATGGCTGGGCTGGGGGCCGGAGCCATAGTACAGCGACGCTGGTGCTTACCTTGCAAGCAGCTGACCTGGGTTTGATTCCCAGCATCCCAGAGGGTGCCCTAAGCATTGCCAGCTGTAGCCCCTATCCCAAAACTGGGGGAAGAAAAGAAAAAGAAAAACATGGCAGTGGCTGGCGGGACAAAATAACTCAGGGACACTGGCTGATGGCTATTGTCGCCACACAGCATACGAGCTGTTCCGGGTATTTGGGTTCAAGGGGACGCTGCCAATCTGCTGTTTTTCACCAATGGAGAGTAACCATTGCCCCACCTGGTGGTGCTGGAAGAAACAGGTGCCTCTAATAGATTTTTTTTATAGGGGTCGTATAGGGTCATATAGGGGTCTTATAGGGGTCGTATAGGTCGTATAGGGTCGTATAGGTCGTATAGGGGTCAGTGCCTGGGTGCATCTCCGGCAGGGCGTCCTACACATAGACGTTCAATCTCTTTGACCCGGCTGTCAAATATACTTGAGGGGGAACATTTAAGCCGGCTTGGCTAGAAGATTCCAGCAGCCACAACGATGGGGCTGTCAGCCAGCAGGGTGGGGTTCAAAGTGGAAATTGCTTAAAACCAAAGAGCTCTCATTACTTGCAGGGTCACCACCGCCCAACCACCCACGTTCCCCGGGAAAGGCAAATGCAAAAAAGGAGTGAGGCTGGCGTCTGGGCGCAGGAGCGAGGCCAGACAGAGGCATGAAGGGCCCCCTCAGACCCCTGTGAGTGTCCAAGGGCGCCCAGGCTGCAGAAGCTCTCTAGGCTCAGAGCAACAGAACACGCTGTGGGAGGAAAGGGCCTTGACAGGAAGGCCGTGGAGTCTGACGCTCGAGCCCCTGATGACAGTGACTCAGTGCAACAGAAAATAGCAGCGTGCTTTCTAACGGGACGGACGCTCCATTCATCTCTGCCGGCTAAAGTTAGCCCCCGCGCATTGTTCCCCGCTGTGACATTCCAGGCTCGCCCAGAGGGGTAGGGTGCCCCCCCCCTCTCACCCCCGGCTGGCAGGGCCAGGCTCAGCCTTTGCAGTGCTGAGGATCTAGTTCAGGGCCTCGAGCACCTCCAGGTTCAGGATCACGAGCCAGCCAGTCCCAGCCAGGCAGGGACACCACGGCCCGCCTTCCCCACCCCAAGGCCAATTCCCTTGCCTCCTCCGGCTTCCAGGGCCCAGCTACCCCGACACTAATGGGAGCGGCTGGTTCTGGCTGCATCAGGGAGAGGGGTGGGGGGTCAAAGGGGTGTGCACACAGTGTGTGTGCATGTGTACAAGATGAGTGTGCATGCACAGGTGTGGTGCATGTATATAGATGTGAGTGAGCATGTACAGGTACGTGTGCCTGAACAGCCGAGAAACCCCCGAACAGGGCATGCCTGCAGTGCTGGGCTGTGTCCTCATGCTCCCACGTCCACGGAACCCCGAGAGTGCAAGGGAACCTGGCCCACGGGGAAGCTTTGCCTCCAGAAAGGACATAAGCAACACCCCATGGGGGAAGGAGAGAGAGGAGATGCCTGGGGGAGCCAGAAGAGCTGTTGGTATCACTGGAATTCCCCAGCAGTTGTCTCTGCACAAGTGGGCAAGCAAAACTCCAAACTTCAGAGCAAACAACACAAACATTTACATTCATTTTGTTTCCACTTCCAGAATCTCCCGTCCATCAAATGAAAGGACCCAAGTAGGTAGAATTAGGGTGGGATTGGGGACAGGCTCCCAAGTGGTGCTTAGGGACCTGGGGGTCACTCAGACAGTCAGACTAGCAGCTCCGTGCTCAGACCTGCAGACACGGTGCTGTTGAGGCACCTGCAGTGTGGGGACACCAAGGCCACCCCAAGTGCTGTTTGAGAACCTGCAGGTCACAGCCAGCAACACTCGGGAAGCACTTGTTGTCAGGGATCCATGCTGGGGCCAGGTGCACCCACCCACACCCTGCACTATCTCTCTGGCCCCCCAGTAGGTTGTTTGTTCTGTTTTTGTATTTTGGGGTTCCACCTGGCGGTGCTCGGGGCTTACTCCTGGTTCTGCATTTAGGGATTACTCCTGGCAAGCCTCAGGGGACCCTATGGGATCCTGGAGATCAAAGCCAGTGGTCAGCAAGGAGGACCCTCTTCGCTGTCCTATCACTCTGGACTTAGGGGGGAGTTTTTTTTTTTTTTGCTTGGGCCACACCCGACGATGCTCAGGGGGCTTCTCTGGCTCTGCACTCAGGAATTACTCTGGCGGTGCTCGGGGCCATGGGATGCGGGGATCCCTGGGCTGGCACGGCCGGCTGTGCAGGCAACGCCTCCTGCGGGCGTCGCCCGGCCCTGGGTTTTTTTTTTTTTTTTTTAAAGGAACTGTTTATCTGTCTCATTGTTCCTCCAAGGTGCTTGGATAAACCACTCTATGAAGGGTGTCAGCACTAAAGGAAAGTTCACAAATGCCTGGTACACACAGACTTCCTCGAGCTGGGTGGGTTCCGTTCACAGGATCGGCGAATGAGTGAGCGCATAAATGAACGAGGTGCGTGAATGAGCCGGCACCCAGCAAACAGAGCGGATGACGCCACTCCTTCTTTGTTTCTGGCACCCATGGAGAGCAGTAAGGGACATACTGGGAACAGAGACGCCAGAATCCGACAGCAGCCGCAGGGGGCCCTCACATACTTGGATATGTGGGACTGAAAGCAGGGAGAGGGCAGATACTGGGGAACACATGGGACCTTCAGCTGTGGATTCACTCATTTAAAAAGTCATGGAACAGCCAGAGGGACAGGACAGCGGAGAGGGGCGCTTGCCTGGCACACAGCCGACCCGGACTGGACCCCAAACACCCCCACAGTGTCCCCTGAGCTGTACCAGGGTGATCCCTGAGCATGGAGCCAGGAGTAAGTCCTGAACACTGCCAGGTGAGGTACCAAAAGCTATTTCTCTCCTCTGATTTCTTTTTTTTGGGCCCCGCGTGCGGGTCCTGGCTCGCCGGAGGGGTGGGGGCTTGGGGGGGGCGGGGGGCGGGGCCGGGCGGCGGGGCGGACGCCCCCGGGCTCGCGCCCTCTCCTCTGTTTAATCCAGGATCAGACCACCGCCTCCTTTCGTGCAAAATTCTACTTCCCATAGCGGGGAGAAAAGGCTGCAAAGTTTAAGAAGAGAACTCCCAGAACAACCACCAACTGGGAACTCTTTGGTACCATTGCAGCAACATGGGAAGATACCATCATTGACGACATGGATGAAGAATACAACCGACTGGTTCAGCACCTCCATGATTGTGCGAAGAATGCCGAGAGAGAGAAAGACACAAAAGGGACGCTTGTCTTTGGAAACTCTCGAGCTCATTCGCCAACGTGGCAAGGCGCGAGCCTCTGGAGACCAAATGCTAACGCCCAAGCTTGCTAAACGGTGCAGAGAAGCGATAAAAGAAGACCTCAAAGACAGAAGAGCAGAAATACTGGAAGATGCAGCAGAAGCCGGGAAAAGCATTCGCACCGCCTGCCTGTCCTTCGCCAACTATAAGACCAAGATGACTGCCCTCCGACGCCCTGATGGATCTATCACATCTTCCAGAAAGGCAATGGAGAAGATTATCAAGGACTTCTGCCCAAATCTCTTTGATAGCCACATCCACCTGCCCACATACCAAATTCCACAGGAATGGATATGTCATTCCCAACATTCTCCCCTTCTGAAATCCGACATGCCATCTCGTCGGTAAAGAAGGGAACAGCACCAGGCCCAGACAAAGTCAGACCCAAACACCTGAAGAATCTGCCGCCGGTACTCATCAATACACTAGCTCGGCTCTTCACACGCTACCTGTCCGAATGCAAGGTGCCTTCCCAGTGGAAAACCAGCAGGACAGTTCTACTGTTCAAGAAGGGAGACATTCACGACATCGGCAACTATCGCCCCATCTGCCTGTTGTCCGTCATCTACAAGCTGTTTACAAGAGTCATCCTGAACAGGATTAGCAGAACACTAGATGAAGGACAACCATGCGAGCAAGCAGGCTTCCGGAAAGGATTCAGCACAATCGACCATATCCACACAGTAACCAAGCTCATCGAGGTTTGTAGGGAGTACAAGATGCCGCTCTGTCTCACGTTCATTGATTTACAGAAAGCCTTTGATTCTGTGGAGACTGAAGCGGTCATCGAAGCCCTAGCCAAACAGGGTGTTCAAACCCAATACATCAAGATCCTTCGTGAGCTGTATTACGGATTCACCACCAGGATCTCACCATTCTACAAAGAAGTGATCATTAATGTGAAAAGAGGGGTTCGACAGGGTGATACCATTTCACCAAAACTCTTCAGTGCCACCCTCGAGAACATCATGCGACAATTAGAATGGGAAGGAATGGGAGTGAAGATAGATGGTCGGCAACTACACCGCCATCGTTAAATGGCGACAAATGCTGGCTGACTTCGACCGAGAATGTGGAAAGATAGCTCTACAGCTGAATCTAAAGAAAACCATGTTTACGAAGAATGAACTAGTTCCAGAGGCCCCATTCACTCTCAATGGAACAAACATCTCTGAATGCAGCAGTTATGTGTACCTAGGTCAAGAAGTCAACATGATGAACGACCTAAAACCTGAGCTGCGCAGGAGGAAGAGAGTGGCATGGAATGCCTTCAAAGGCATCGAAGAAATAGCTAAAAGGACAAAGAACCTCCGGCTCCAGGCACATCTCTTTGACTCCACCGTTCTCCCTGCATTAACATATGCCTCAGAGACCTGGGCCCTACAAAAGCAGGATGAGAATGCTATTCTGGTCTCCCAGAGAGGAATCGAAAGAGCTATGCTTGGAATATCACGCCTCACTCAAGTGAGAGAAGGAATCGGAGTTCTGACCTCCGTTGCTATTCCAGAATCAGGGATGCTGTCTCGTTTGCCAAGGCATCGAAAATCAGATGGGCTGGACATGTAATGCGATTTGGAGACGACCTGGTGGACTAGAGCCATTACCGACTGGATCCCACGGGATGTCAAAAGATCACGTGGCCGCCCACCTACAAGATGGTCAGACTTCTTTGTCAAGACCCTGAAGGAACGGTTTGAGGCTCTTCATATTCCTGAATCAACCAGATGCCATTGGGCTACATTGGCACGTGATAGGGTCCAATGGATTCAAAGGCTCAAGAATAGAAAAGGACAAAGACCCGCGGGCCATCTCTGACTCCACCGTCTCCCTGAATTAACATACACCTCAGAGACTGGGCCTACGAAAGCAGGATGGAATGCTATCGGGTCTCCCAGAGAGGAATCGAAAGAGCTATGCTTGGAATATCACGCCTCACTCAAGTGAGAGAAGGAACCGGAGTTCTGACCTCCGTCGGCTATTCCAGAATCAGGGATGCTGGTCTTGTTGCCAAGGCATCGAAAATCAGATGGGCTGGACATGTAATGCGGTTTGGAGACAACCGCTGGACTAGGAGCCATTACCGACTGGATCCCACGGGATATCAGACGGGCCGCCCCCCAAGATGGTCGCTTCCTGCAAGACCCTGAAGGAACGGTTTGAGGCTCTTCTATTCCTGAAGCACCGATGCCATTGGGCTACATGGCACCTGATAGGGACCAATGGAAATGTTACGGCGCCCGCCCGGCAATCGAAACGGGATCAAGGACAAGGATCGGGTCCAATGGAAATGTTACTGGCGCCCGCTAGAGCAAATCGATGAAAAACGGGATTCAAGTGATCAAGTGATTTCTTAATCATTTTCTTCCCTTAAAGGTCATGGAGGGCAGTGTCACTGCGTGACAGGAGGCCCGGTTACTGCCCCAGCAGCACACAGTCCCTGAGCACTGCTGGGAGTAACCTCTGAGCACAGAGCCTGGAGCAGCCCCTAAGCACTGCTGGGTCTGGCCCCCAAACCCAAACCAAATCCCTTCCCATGCCCTGCCCCGGATTATTTCATTCGTGTGTGTGCGTGGGGGGGTGGTGTCACACCCATCAGAGCTCAGGTGTTACCCCGCTGTATACTCCAGGATCACTCCTGGCAGGGTTTGAGAGACCCTCTGGGATGCCGGGATTGACAGGTGGGTTATGTGTGTAAAGCGAGCACCCTTCCACTGTCCTAATGCTTCATTCAGACCTTGACTTATACAGTTTTTTGGGCCACACCCAGTGGAGCTCAGGGGTTGGTTACTCCTTGGCTCTGCACTCAGAAATTACGCCTGGCGGTGCTCGAGGGACCATATGGGATGCCAGGACTCGAACCCAAGCAGGCTGCGTGCAAGGCAAACGCCCCTACCCTCTGTGCTATTGCTACAGCCTCATACACTCTGTTTTGACAAAACACACAAGGGTTCTGGAATCTTGAGAAAAATCCTTACCGTCTAGGAACCAGTGGCTACATTCCTCTTCTTTCAGCCACAATTCCTAGGCACCTTATAGAACTATGTAGGTACTTCCAGGAATATCCATCTGGCATCTAAAATTAGCACCCAAGAGACAGGGAAAATGAACGAGAAAAATCATTTGCATATTTCTGTGATCAATTTCTCATTTAAAGGGAAAGTGATGGACTGAATGTGTGTGTGTGTGTGTGTGTGTGTGTGTGTGTGTGTGTGTGTGCTGCGGCGCTGTGTCTGGAGCTAGAAGAGACACCATCAGAATGTTCTAGAAACTTCCAGACTGGAATAACACCCTGGGATTCCAAAGCTGGATTTTCATACAACCTGGTGCCAACTGCGTGCAAGACAGTAGCGCCATTGCTCAAGTACTATCTCCAACCCCACAGATCACCCATTTTGAACAACGCGCAGCAGACACCGGATTCACCGTGGCGCCCACATCCGTGCTGCTAATCCATTTTGCCATGACAAGACTGAGTGGGGAGGAGAACCAGCTTCCTCTCTTCTCCTCTCTCTTCCCGTGACAGAGGAGTTACTGCACAGAATGAGCATTTAAACACCTGTGCGAGGGATGAGTTGATCTACCCTGAGCTGGTGAGAAAGTTGAATCAGAAACACAAAGTGCACATGGGGAAGGTTACAGAGCAAGATGGAAAAAGGGGGCTGCTCCTAGAGGTGCTCAGTGCTGAGCACAGACCCTTGGTGGGACTGGGGTCCTGAGTGTCCTCCCTGGCAGGGAGGGGATGGCCTTAGCACCTCTGGGAACAGTCCCTGAGTGCTGAGCTAAGGAAAATCACATAAACAGGAGTTATAGGAGTGCTGGCGAGATAGCACAGAGCGTAGGGAGCACAGACGGGTAGGGAGCACAGCACAGAGCGTAGGGAGCACAGCACAGAGCGTAGGGAGCACAGCACAGAGGGTAGGGAGCACAGCACAGAGGGTAGGGAGCACAGCACAGAGGGTAGGGAGCACAGCACAGAGCGTAGGGAGCACAAAGCACAGAGGGTAAGGAGCACAGCACAGAGGGTAGGGAGCACAGCACAGAGGGTAGGGAGCACAGCAGAGCGTAGGGAGCACAGCACAGAGGGTAGGGAGCACAGCAGAGAGAGTGGGGAGCACAGCAAAGAGGGTGGGGAGCACAGCACAGAGTGGGGGAGCACAGCACAGAGCGTAGGGAGCACTGCATAGAGGGTAGGGAGCACAGCACAGAGCGTAGGGAGCACTGCACAGAGGGTAGGGGAGCACAACACGAGGGTAGGGAGCACAGCACAGAGGGTAGGGAGCACAGCATAGAGGGTAGGGAGCATTTGTCTTGCCGCCACATGGCCAGCATGGCCTGTCGGCCGTGCTCTGTGTGCTCCATACCTGTGTGCCCCTATGCGTGCTTCTCGCAACATTATAACTCAGTGATTTTCCTGCTCATGCTAAGGCCCTGGCATCCCACATGGTCTCTCCAGAACCGCCATGAGTGACTCCTCACACAAAACCAAGAGCAACCCCTGATCACTGCCGGTGTGACCCAAAATAAATGAACAAAGGGGCCAGGATTAGGGCACTTGCCTTAAACAAGGCCAACCTGGGTTCAATCCCTAGCACCCCACATGGCCCTCTGAGCACCACCAGGAGTGATCCCTGAGTGATCCCGGAGTGATCCATGCCACTACTCCTGCAGTGCCAGGAGTAAGCTCTGAGCATTGCTGGCCCCCACACAAACGAAAGGGGCTGCAGCGACAGAACAAGCACCGACAGTAAGCAGGGTGCCTTGCACGCAGCTGACTGGATTTGATTCCTGGCACCCCACCTGGTTCCCGAGCCCTGTCAGGAAAACTCTTGAGAGCAGAGCCAGGAGAGGCCTGAGCACTGCCAGGTGTGTGTCCACTATGCTCTCCGGTAAAAAGGGTGTGAAAAGAGGTCCCCACGCCCTGGTAAATCCTGACCCTGGCCTTCAAGGTGCTGCTGGGCCCAGTGCTCCTGCTCTGACGTCACCTGACCAACTCCGCCCCGCCTCAACAACCCTCTTCCCTCTCTCTTCTGCTCACCAGCCCCAGGTGCATCCACTCCTGAGTCCCAGAACTTATCCACAGTTTTCATTGTTTTCTACATTTCTCTACATAACTTGCAAGTGGCTCCATGCACCCGGCGCTGGCCCAGGCACCACAGCCGAGGGCAGAGCCTTCCCAGGCTCCCAATCTGCCTAATGCAACTGGAAGGTTCCTTCAGTGAGTGATCAGCCAATCTGGGTCCTTCTCTCCCTCTTCTCTCCCCTCCTGTGTGGGTATCCAGGAGTAGGGAAAACCTCAGGGGAAAGTGCTCTCACCTCGTGCCCAGGAAGGGCCTCTGGGGGGAGCTGGTGGATGGACAGAATTAAAGAAGCCACTGGAGGTGCTGGAGGTGGGATGCGGCCACAGAGAGGGCTCTGGGGTGGCAGAAACAAAGACGATGGATTTCCCGGCTCTCACCTTCCAAAGAGAATGTGGGTGGGAACCTCTGATGCAGGGTCCAGGAAGAAGAGCTCAAAGCTTCTAGAAGCTTCTAGAAACTTCGGGCGCACCACCCAGCAGGCAACAGTGAGCTAGGGCGCTGGAGGCGAATGGGAGAACCGGCCAGGAGACATGAGTCAGCTGATTCACGAGATTCCTGATAGACTGGGCCACTCAGGACTTGCCCAAAGTGTGGAAACAGCAATTTGTCCCAGCTCACTGGAGAAGGCTACACGGCTCCAGGCAATGGGCTGCCACAGTGAAAGAGCCAAGTGGGAATTTTGGAGGGGTCATACAGGACGGTTAGAGGGTCTAGTGTCCAGGGATGACCAGGGTGGACTATGGTAGGAGAAACTTATTGAAATTCACACATAATGAAAACATGTATGTTCAGGCCAGGGCTAGAGAGACAGTTTGGATTAGGGCTGGTGGGAGCCTCCGCACCCCATGGTTCCAAGCATTGCCTGGGGGTCCCGGGGTGACCTACTGTTCTCGAATGCTTGGAGCCTTGCACTGTATCACTGCCTTGGTAGGCTGAGAATTAGCAACTCTCTGAGCATTGATGGGGGGGGGGGGGGGGGGGCCCTGCCTCCCGATCCACAAAAATTCCATCTACACTGGTAAAGAATTGATATCAAACACTGACTCTATACTTCCCCAACCATTGTTCTTTTCTTTTCTCAGAGTTCATTTTATTTTATTTGGTTTGGTTTCTAGGCCACACCCAGCAGTGCTCAGAGATAACTCCTGGCTCTGCGCTCAGGAATCACTGCTGGTAGTGCCTGGGGAGGACCATGTGAGAAGGGAGACCCAACCCTGGGTGACTGTGTGAAAGGCGTAGCCACTGTACTATGGGTCCGAGTCCCAGAGTCGATTTTATCTATCTATCTCTCTATCTATCTCTCTCTCTCTATCTATCTATCTATCTATCTATCTATCTATCTATCTATCTATCTATCTATCTATCTATCTATCTATCTATCTATCTATCTATCTATCTATCTATCTATCTATCTATCTATCTATCTATCTATCTATCTATCTATCTATCTATCTATCTATCTATCTGCTTTTTGGGTCACACCTGGCGATGCTCAGGGGCCACTCCTGGCTCTGCACTCAGGAATCACTCCTGGCAGTGCTCAGGGGACCATATGGGATGCCGGGATCGAACCTGGGCGCGCATGGGCCAGCCGCATGCAAGGCAAACGCCCTACCCGCTGGGCTATTGCTCCGGCCCCCAGTGTCGATTTTAAAGGGAGAGGCATATTACCTTTGCAATCTTGTTTTTAAAAAGAATTTAGTGGGGCTGAAGGGGCTTTGAAGCATGGTGAGAAGTTTGGGGACCACTCCCCTTAATAGTTAATCAGGCTGGAGAGTGCAATGCCGGGGAGCCCGCAGTGGTTGAGATTCATATGGTGAAAGAATGGAACCCAGCCAGGTCCACATCCCCCAAAGCCACAGGCTGCCTGCCCAGAGATTCACTCCCAGTGGGAGTGGTAATGGGTGGTAATCTTCCTGGTTACCACTCACCTGAGAAAGGTGCTCAGTGCTTACTCCTGGCTCTGTACTCAGGGATCATTCCTGGCAACTCTTGGAGGACACATGCAGTGCTAGAGATTGAACTTGGGTCAGTCTCATGCAAGACAAGTACCCTACCGGTACACTGTGCTATCTCTTAGGCCCCAAGTTTCACTTTTGGACAGGTTAGACAGACACGCTCGTTCGATGCATTGTCAGGAGCAGAGAAGTGGGTGATAGAGCTCCGATTTTGCTTTGCCTCCCCACTCCCCAAGAATCCATCCCCTTCCCCACCATGACTAAACTGGTCCACCCGACAGTGACCCAAGTTGAGGGCTGTTAGGAAATGTGGACACTCAGTTCACAGGCTCTGGGGACAGCCAAGAAGCTGAGGTCAACTCAGTGGCCTCTAGGTTGGGGATGCAAAACCTCAACCACCAGCCACCCCCAGGAGGCGTCTGGACACGAATTCCCCCACCCAGCAGCGCCTCCAGGCTGCCGACCAGCACCGCGCCCAGCTCTGAGCCCCCAAACTGCCTGTGATCCTGCAGATTTGTTCATGTAAGCCTCTGGCTTTGCAGATCATGTCCTGTCCCAGGGAGCTGACTCACTCAGTGCTCCCAGACAAGTGCTAGCAGCCTCCTCGCTCAGAGGCCTCAGCTGCGAAGAATGTGCAAGGCGCTGCCAAACTGTACGTCAGAGAGGGAGCAGCACGATCCCTAGCCGCACCCACCCACAGAAGTCCCGAGAACCTTCTAGAACCTTCTACAGTGGCTCTTCCTCCTTCCCCAACATGCACCCTGACTGCTCTACAGCACTGGTAGCTAAACTGGGTTTCAGGCTGGTTTGATTTATGGATGGTTTGGGGCCATACCCAGCATTTGCTGGTGCCCGGGACAAAACCCACTTCCCACATGCAAAGCCCGTGCTCCAGCCCAGAGCACGCTCTCTCTCCCTAGCCCTGATTTATGTTTCTGTTAAAGTCACAAGTCCTAGGGGGCTGAAGCAGTAGAACAGTGGATAGTGCATTTATTGGCCTTGCACGCATCCAACCTGGGTTTGGTCCTCAGCACCTATGGGGTCCCCTAAGCCTGCCAGGAGTGAGGCAGGAAGGAGGCCCAAAAATAAAATAAAGTCACAAATTCTGGAGCAAGAGAGAGAGAACTCAAGTTTTCAGCAGGAAAGGCATTTGCTTTGTATGTATCTGACTAGGTTCTATTCCCTGACATCTCATAGGGTCCTCTGAGCTGCCCCGGGAGTGATCACTGAGTGCTGAGCCAGGAGTAAGCCCTGAAGCAAAGAGAGGTGCGGTCCCAACAGGCGGGCCCCAACCTCCCCCCCAAAAACCCAAACATCCTGGGATTTTAATAATCGGTAGGAGCCTTGAGCATGATGTTCTGAACCGGCATCAGGAATGATGTCTCTGAATGTTAACTCCCTGAATGTTGCTGACCCAGAGGTTTCTAGCACAAAAAGTCAGGCACGGACAGGGATCAATACAGGTCTGGATTTCTCAACAGGCATAAATAAAACATCGTCAGAGCATCTGATAGAACGGGAAAATCAACTGATTTTTATCTGGCATGAGTTAGCCCATGGTGAGAAAAGACAGTTCTGGGGGGGATAAAAGCATCTTTTCTAGTAAAAGGTGAAAGATTTATGGGCTCTGAAGATAAAGCCAGAGATTCCGTATCTATTATAATAAGATACAGAGACGGATGGCTGCCCCAGTGACATTTCAAAGCAGTACAATGAACACACAAAAAATAGCATCTGAAATCAGCAACAATCCCGAGTTTGCAGGAATGGAGACAAATGTATGTCTAGTTATTAGAAAACATACACATTATTCTTGAAGACATTTCACTGAATTATTAAATACTTAGATTTCTACTACCAGAAGTCAAAAAAATTGCAGAAAAACAAATCTGTCTTATAACCATACAGTGGGCATAAATCACCAAAAGGAAGGTTCTAGAAAACATTCCTAAATCTACATGTATCTGGGACCCCATACCAAGACAAAGGGGCTAGAGATGATACAAATGGTCCCTTTCAGCATTCCCAAGAGCACCCTGTGCAACTAGCGGCTTTTCATTGGGCACCATTTTTTTTTAACATTCTAGAACTTCTAGAACATTCTATTGGCACTACTGTTTCCTGGTTACCACCCATCTGAGAAAGGCAAAACTCTGAGAAAATGGAGTTTCAAGCTTAGCTATTACCTATAATCTACCAACGCGGAAGCAGACACATGGTCAATACACATAATGACGAGTGTTACTTTCTAGAGGCTGTCCCTCCTCGGTCCTGCTGGTGGTGTGAATGGTCATCCTCCAGGGAGCACTGACAGAAATGGTAACTTGGGTTCTGCCAGCTGGACTGGACCCCAGTTCCTTCCTCACTGCTTATATGGCCCCAAGCAGGAGTGACAGACCCGAAGAAAGGACCTACACTAAAAGGAGTTGAAGGTCCTGGCACAGAATATACACAGGGGCTGGAGTGACAGTACAGCGGGGAGGACGCTTGTTTTGCACACAGCCGACCCGAAGTTCGATTCCTGGTATCCCATATGGTCCCCTGGGCACCACTAGGAGTGATTTCTGAGTGCAGAGGCAGGAGTAAGCCCTGAACATCACCAGGTATGACTCAAAAAAAGGGGGATTATACACAATACATGGTTATCCCAGAGAACACTTGGTTGCAGAGTCCAGGCTGTGTTGACAGGACTTGGGAGTTGGCATTGGCCAGAGAAGATGGCTGGAACATCACAGAGAACACAGGACAGAGGATGAGGCAATTGTTTCACGGGTAATCAACCCAAGTTCAATCCTGACGCTTCATAGTTATCTGAGCCACACTGGGTACAACCTTGGGGTGCCCGAGCCACTTGGGGTGGCTGCAGTACTTCTGGCATTGCATGGATGAGCAGGACCACACCCGTAGACTCCCATTAATCCACCCGCCCAGTTGGCCAAGAATCCACCAGATGCAATTCCTGGGCTTTGCTTCGAACATACACCACCCCACCATCACCCTCCAAAAAAGAATCATAAATGCTTTTGCCTTTGCAGAAAAATCAAACCTGCAAGTTCATCAACATACAAAAATGCACAATAAATCCACTCACTGCTTTGGGGAGAGAGAGAAAAAAAAAAAGGGAGGTGCTGAACCGCGGGCCACGCTCTGGGGAGACGTGCCCCACTGCAGAAACAGCGGTGCCCAGCGGGCAGATGACAAGTTGTGACAATGGCATGCTGACAACCCCAGGGGCCGCACCCAGATGCCAAGGGGCTGCTGGGAAGCCAGGCCCGGTGCAGGCAGCTCGGCCCTGCCACACACGCATTCTAGCACGTTCCAGCTGTGCACCGGCTCACCTCCAGCTAGAGTTTAGATTCCTACGACTCAGACACTTATTCTGTCTATTTTAGGGTCATTCCTAGCACTGCTTAGGACTTACTCCTGGCTTTGTGCTCAGGGATCCCTGCTATTGGTGCCTGGGGAGACCAGGAGTGAGCTCTGAGCACAGTTGGGTGAAGCCCACGCCCCCACACCCCAACCCCCAACAAAAAAACAACATTCGGAGGGAAACCTGGATGTTGGTATTTATATCAGCGCTAAGCTGATATAAAGTCTCAGTTCCTATTCCAAATTGCAGGTACCAGAACTACAAAGAGTAAAATCTCAGCATAATAGACACTTTCCAAAACAAGATTACAATTTCTCTAAGCCCCCAAATTGAAAAGGGCCAGGCACAGGTATATACTTTAATGCCATCAACATCTTTGAAACCCCGGCTATGGCTTAGCGCCTATAAATTATGTTCAGATGAGAGTTTAGAAACAGATACTTAAGGTATCACCACTAAGAGTTTATTGAGCTAGAATTAGAGTCTGAGTGTGGTGACAGCGGGAATCAAGGAGTCCTGTGTGAGATTCTGGCTGTCTCCACGCAGAACCAGAGATCTCCACACGTGACCTCGCTGGCTGGCAGAGCAGACACTGCTCCAGGCATGGTGGCGTTTTATGTTTCCATGTCAGAGACACTGCAACAAACAGCTGTCTCCAGCCCTCTGACTTGCGCCTCTCCATCCAGGGGTTTAGTCTTGGGGAGCAGCTTAGGGGGCAGCCACTGCAGCACAGGGCCCCCACAAACTCCCTCCACTTCCATTCATAGGAAAAGCAAGGCGGGGCAGGGCACGAGGCCAAGGCGGTCCACTATGGACCTGGAAGGAGGCCCGCCCCGACTGTCCCCCGCAACATCGACACAGCGGTGGTCAGTGTTCCTCATCCCCTGCGCCACTCTGCTCCTCTCATTCCCTGGGCCAGGGCGAGAGGGGTTGAGTAAGGAGAGGGGGGCCAAGAAGAATTCCGGGGTTCTATTCTACAGGAAATGAAAGGAGGGTGAGGCAGTGATTCTGTGCAATTGGTGAGTTTCTCATCTGTGCCCCATCCCCTGAGTGGACATGCCAGGAGGTCGCTGTTCAGGTCTTCAACACCGCACCCTTTCTGCAGATGAGCTAACAGCAGCTGGTGCCAACAGGGACAGGAAATGACCGAGCGTTTCCATAGATGCCTGAGAGTCAGCATGGGAACCCACCTGCGCTTTGAGTCATTCACATATGAGCAGAAACTGGGTGGAGGCAAGTGTCCTGAGTTGTCCCCAGAGTCCCCTCTCAAATGCAGTGTCTACGATTAGTTCAGTGTGACCCCACCTGCATGGTGTTGGGGAACACCTTCAATTCTGGTCTCTGTGGTCCTGGAGCAACTGGAGAGAAACATGGGCTATAAATAGACAGTTGGGAAGGAGAAACATTCCCTTTGAAAACGAAGGTTGGAAGGAGCTGGGTTTACATCACGTGACCCGGGTTCAATCTCCGGCACCCCATAGGGTCCCCCGAGCACTGCCAGAAATGATCCCTGAGTACAGAGCCAGGAGTCATCCTTGAGCACTGCTGAGTGTAGCCCCTAAACCCCAAAACCAAACCAAAACAATCTGACCAATATTTCAGGTGCAGAAAGAACACTGTCGGTGAGGATGGAAGAAGAGATCACTTCTGACTGGCTGCCCCTGTACCACTCAACTGGCAGAAATGAGATTTAAGCTGCTTCTCTCTATAAAACAATCCAAAGGTATGTTGGGGCTGTAGTGATAGTACAGCAGGGAGAGCTTTTGCCTTGCACAGGGATGACCCAGGTTCAATCCCCCGGCATCCCATATGGTCCCCTGAGCACCACCAGGAGAGATCCTGAGTGCAGAGCCAGGAGTAACCCTGAGCATCACTGGGTGTGATGAAAAAACTAAAAAGCCAAAGAGAACAAAACACCACAATCCAAAGCATGGAGAGAAAGTGTAAGAAAATAGAAAAAAATAAATTAGTCCTAATGAGAAAGCAATGGAGCTTTTTAATTTTTTTAAAATTATTTTATTATACCACCTTTTAGATATACAATTACAAGATGCTCATGTTTGAGTTTTGGTTCTACAGTGTTCCAACACTCATCCCTCCACCTGTGCCCATCTCCCATCACCAATGTCCCCACCTCCCTCCCCTTTCCCTGCAGCCTGCCTCCATGGCAGGTTCTTTATCTCCTCTCTGTCTGTCTCTGTCTCTGTCTCTGTCTCTGTCTCTGTCTCTGTCTCTCTCTCTCTCTCTCTCTCTCTCTCTCCTTCTCGCTTCCCTTTCTTGCACATTGTGGATTGTAGTATATTCTAGGACATGACTGGTTTCACTAGTTTGATGTACTGTGCGGCTGCACAACTTGGGGAGAGCCGGATGGCAACTCTCCCCCATTGTGTCTGAGTCTCTGCATGATATGGCCGGTCGCCCTGGGGCAGCTCATGGGCAGTACCACCAGACCTCCAGGATGAATCAGAGAGGGGAAGGGGGCCCCAGCTCCATCTCTCAAATGCCCAGTGACTTCTACCTCCGAGGGCTGCCTACCTGGGCTTGAACTTGGTTACTCTGTTAATCTTGTCTTGAGATCAGTGTCTCTCCTGGGCAGGCTCTGATGTGCTGTGGCGTCCGGACAGCGAAAATGTTGGCTATTGTGATGGGCGAGTCTCATCTGGCAGCTTCCGAGGCACCACAGAGGTGATGAGCCCACTCCCAAAACCATCTTTCCCCCGGGAGCCTCATGGTCAGCTGAGCTAGGGGAGCACCGGATGGCAGCTCTCCCTGTTGTGACTGAATCTCTGCACGCTATGGCCGGTCGCCCTGGGGCAGTTCGGTGCCTTTTTTTTCCTTTTTGCTTTTTGGGTCACACCCAACAATGCTCAGGAGTTACTCCTCACTCTGCACTCAGGAATTACTCCTGGCGGTGATCAGGGGACCATAGGGGATGCTGGAGATTGAACCTGGGTTGGGTGCGTGCAAGGCAAATGCCCTACCCGCTGGACTATGGCTCTGGCCTCCGATGGAGCTTTTTAAAAGAAAAAGAAAATAAACTGGTAAGGTCTAAGATACGAAGATAACCCCCACCCTTAACTAAACAGTGCCCACAGCCCAGACATTTGCAGGAAACAGATGCAATCCATTTGCAGGGGGATTAAACAATATCCCCATTAAGGCCTGCCAGGAGTAATCCCTGAGTGTAAAGCCAGGAGTAAGCCCTGAGCATCGCCAGGTGTGACCCCAAAACCAAACCAAACCAAAACAAAAAGTAAAAAAACAAAGAAGGACATTCCCGGTAAGAAACAGGAGTGGGCAGGGATTCACGCTCTCGGGAGAAGAGGTGAAATCACAGCATACAGTCGACAGATTAATTCAAGTCAGCGCCATAGTAAACCGGCCCAGGCGATCAGAAATAGATACCCGCGCGTCACAGTGCATCACAGCGAGGTCAGGGCAAGTGATCCGGCGTTAGCTAGGAAGAGAGAGAAGAGGCAGAACGAGGAGAAAGAGCATGAAGCTGCAAGCGGAAAGCCGGCAGTGCCTCCAGAAGGAGAAAGCCCTCCAGGTTTTCCGTTTTCAAAGGCCACCGATCAGCTCTCCCAACCTTGGCACAGCCACCAAATTCAAGAAGTCTGGGGGCTGCGGTTGGAGATGCTCGCTCTGGAAAGCAGAATAACACGCCCAGGCAGACCAACTTAAGAGACAAGGCAGACAAAAGCCTCAGGGGAAAGCCAGACCACTTGTAAACAAACAGGGCAACACTGGCAAAACCCAGTTTTAAGTGAGAGGCAGGAGTAGGAATGAAGGGCTGGGGATGTGAAAGCTACAGAGTGTCCATGTGGGTTGGGGAGAGACTGGACAGCCCGTAGGGCTGGACTGGGTTTAATTCCCGGAAGCCCACAGGGTCCCCTGAGCACTGCCAAGAGTGAGCCCTGAGTGCAGAGCCATGAGAAAGCCCTGAGTACCACTGGGTGTGGTTCCCAAGAAAACAAAAACAAACAAAAAAATCAAATGGCTTCCGTGTGGGAGAAAAAGTCCCCCCAATACCATTTTTATAAAAAATCAGATCGTTACTTCAGATATCAGAGCTAGAGAAAATGGGAAATCACTTAATGAGGGAGTAGTGTAAAGGTTTGTGTGACTAAGGAATGGGGGGCCCTTCAGCAGAAAGTAAGCAAGTGGGGGGGTGTGGCTTAAGTGAGTCATCAGCAATCACTGTACTGACTAATGTTATTGAAACAATTGAGAAATGCAAGTCAAACTTCAAAATAGTTTCAAGGCTCTCCAGATAAACTGATGTCTGAGAAAGAGAAGTAGAGAGAAACCTCAAAATTATTTGTTAGACTTATTTGTTATTAAAATGGACGTTAACTGGGGGCCTGGAGCAATAGCACTGCAGGGAGGGCATTTGCCTTGCAAGCGGCTGACCCTGGGTTCAGTCTCCGGTATCCCGTATGTTCCCCATGCACCACCAGGAGTAATTCCTGAGTGCAGAGCCAGGGAGTAACCCCTGAGCACTGCCGGGTGTGACCCAAACAATAAAAAACTAAAATAAAATGGACGTTAACTTTGTCCAAAGCACGGACCACCATCAGGACCACCACTGCCATCATTACCAACTCCATTATTACACAGGAAGCAGCACCTTTATCGTTACCGCCCTCGTCACCACACCTCAATCTCACCATCACTGTCTAGAGTGTCACCCCCACCATCACGGCTAACACTATCATCAACACCATCACGATTCTCTTTTTTTTTGGGTCCCATCCAGCGATGCTCAGGGGTTACTCCTGGCTCTGCACTCATGAATTACTCCTGGCGGTGCTCGGGGGACCATATGGGATGCTGGGGATGGAACCCGGCCGGCATGGGCGGCGCGTGCAAGGCAAGCACTCTACCCGCTGGGCTATCGCTCTGGCCCACCATCACAATTCTCAATATGACTGAGAGAGGAGCACCGGAGAGGGAGGCGCAAGGTAGGGGTGTGGAGCTCAGGGTGGAGCTGGGGCATGTACCCAAAGTCCTGTGCGATCCCAGGATGAACAGGCAGACAGGCGGTGGCAGAGGGTTCCCGGGGTCCAAGGAATCATGAACACAAACTTGGCCTTTGGATGACCTTCCTGTGTACCTGCAGCCGCTGATTTCTGACATCACCCCCAAACCCTCATACTGTTATTACCTCCCTCCGGAGAGGGAATAAACCCAAACCATGAAGAGGTTTGTTTGCGCCTGTCCACCCAGCACCTGTACTGGGATAAGCCCTTTGCTCAATTCCAATCCCTGTCTGGCAAGAAAATCTTGCTGTTGCTTCAGTACTGATTCCCAGGCAGCGTGGCCACACTCCAAGAGAGTGGTGCTTATTCAAAAAATGCAACAAGAATAAAACAGGCATCAAAGAGGATGTGATCATGAAGAACAAAAATAATTAAGACAGTGGTAAAAACAACAGCAAAGCACGTCTGGAGGAAGATTTTCTGTCTTTGTTTTGGCCACACCCGATAGTGCTCAGAACTGACTCCTGGCTCTGCACTCAGGGATCACTCCTAGCAGGGTTCGGGGATCCTATGGGATGCCGGGGCTCAAACCCGAGTTGGCCATGTGCAAGGCAAATGTCCTCCCTGTTCTACAACTGCTCTAGCCCAAATTTTCAGTCTTAGAGAAATTAGCTCAAGCTTTGGGAACGAGAAGCTTCCCACCACTGCCTTTTGCTCTGGCCTCTGAGGCTGGCAGCCGCCACAGACGGCTGGGAGTGAAGAACTAGAAGTTCAAGACAATCCAATGGACTCAAAACCATCAGCCCAGTGATGGCGCTCCTGGACACTGAGTGAAGGGAACAAATCAACAGAAGAAAAATGGACCTATTGGGGTTACACAAATGGGGCATCACGTCCTGAGTCATCATGAAGAGGCAGGAAACAGACACCCAGGCAGCATAAAGGCGAAGAAAAATTAAGTCCAACTACCTTCCCAGACATGAACATTAAACATGGTGAGCAAATGGGGAAATAAGAAATGACAGAATGCCAGTCAGGGCTGTGTCAGAAGGAAGCTTGGGTAATGACGACAGGAACTTCCCGGGCTTGTTCTGAGGCCACACCCAGCTGTGCTTGGATCACTCCTAGCAGTGTTCAGGGGACTCTGGGATACAGGGATCGAACCCTGCGTGCAAGACAAGAGATACCCATTGGACTATCTTTCCAGCCCCCTATCTATTTTATTTTTGACACTCGCCACCAGGACATAGATCATTAATTTAAATGATGATGTGTCCTCCACTGAATTTGGGGGAATCCAAGGAATTCATCTCAGAATGAAAATCCGGGGTGTGTTATGATTATAAAGCCACTGCTGGGCCACCTGCCCCTCGAGGTGTTGCAGGTGTGGCTGCAGTGCCCAGCTGCATTGGCAGGTGGCAGACAGGAGATAGGCTTGTCTACACCCCCCAGGGCTCTGACCTGTGGGCCCTGGATGGTGGATGGTCTGACATAGGAAGAACAGTGTGCAGCCACGCAAGAGTCTTGGATAATGAAGTAGGCTGGGACAGGTCCTTCCCAGGATCTTTCACATCTGTACAACATAATGATCATTGTAGTTGTAACAAACTGGGGAGGGTTGATGGGGAATTAGGAACTATAATGTCACATTAGAAATCACTGCTGAAGCCGGATGGGACTCGTCCCACCACGCTAGCCACCATTTTCATTGTCCAGACGCTGGGAGAATGTCCCACGACCAGAGGACCAGCAAAGCCGGTTCGAGCCCAAGTAGGCGGCTCCAAGAGGCGGGAAGCACTGGGAAGTCGCCAGACGGAGGTGCGGTCACCCCTTCCCCCTCCATCGTGACTAGCCCGGTTTCCCGCCCAGGAGCTGCTGACGGGCCCGGCATCCAGAGGTCTTGCAGACGGCTCGGAGGCGGGAGCCTGGCTCGCGCCCGGGCCTCAGCTGACTATGGAACCCCGAGGGAGGGCAGATGGGCTTTGGGGAGTGGGCCCGTCGCCTCCGGAGGGTCCCCGAAGCAGCCGGATGGGACTCGGCTCCACCACGCTAGCCACCATTTTCATTGTCCAGACGCTGGGAAAATGTCCCACGACCAGAGGACCAGCAAAGCCGGTTTGAGCCCAGGTCGCGCGGCCGCCTAGCGGCCACTAGGGGTGGTGAAACAATGATGTTTTTTTGGTACACTGCATTCCGCGAACAGCAGGAGGGTTTGCTGAGAGGGGAGATATACAGAGGAAGGGAGATGACATATAGAGCCGGCCCGGTGATTGGGATTCGGGGGGGGGGAGGGGAGACAGGACGTTGGTGATGGGAGATGGGTTCGGGTGGAGGGGTGCATCTTGGAACCCTGTGGAGCCAGGACTCCACATGAGCATCCTTCAATTAAAAAAAAAGGAGAAAAGGTGGAATAAATAAATAAATAAATATCTGCAGGGCTAGCCACAATGTGTAAAAAAGAAGAGGGAGAGAGATGCAGAGATAGAGAGAAAGAGGGGGAAGCAGGGGCTACCTGCTATTAAGGCAGCCTGGGGGTGGAGTGGGAGGGTGGAGTACATTGGTGGTGGAAATGGGGGTACTGGTGGAGGGATGGGTGCTGGAATACTGTATTACCAAGAACCAATTGCACCTTTGTAATTGTATGTCTCACGGTGGTATAATAAAAGAATAAAAAAATTAAAAAAAAAAAAAAGCCACTGCTAGAGACTTAGCCATGAAGTCAAACAGTCGAGACCAAGCTCCTCCTCTTCCCTCTAGAAGCTACAGAGGCCAGCCAGGAGGGACCCCGAATGGCCAGGCCTCCCCCACCACCACCCCAACCATAAAGGAAGTTCAACTCCAGCTTGTACCTGGGGGGTAGCGGGGGTGCCCCCTTTCTCTGCTGCCCTTTTCCTAGTCGGTGGCTTCAGAACTCATATGGGTCGTGTAAATGGATGTGGAGGTCACAAGAAGTCTAAAATCTGCACAGGGGCTGGAGCGATAGTACAGCAGGTTGGGTGCCTGCCTTGGCACACAGCCAACCCAGATTCAATCCCCACATCCCATAAGACGCCCCAAGCACCTCCAGGAGTGATTCCTGAGTGCAGAGTGAGAAGTCAGCCCTAAGCATCGCCAGGTGTGACCCCAAAAGCCAAACAATAAAATAAATAAAATTAAAAAAAATGTGCGCAGGGCTTCAGGTACATGCCCCAGTCCCATACCAAGCTCCACACCCCTACCTTGCCCCTCCCTCCCTCTCCGCTCCTCCTCTCTCAGTACAGCAAAGAGCCGGACACAGAGTCAGGTCCCCTAGCACGATTCTTTATCAATTATTTCCTAGTTTCAGAGCAAGATTTTCCCAAATGCCCAATAGTGGAGTTTAACCTACAGTGTTCACTTGGGCTCAAGTCAAGAACAAGCATCAAAGCAAAAGGAAAGAAACAGAGATGGACATTCCTCCTCTGCTCATGATTTTACGTGATGCTGATGCCTTCTGGGTCCTCATCATATTCCAGGGACATGTGATTAACACAGAATCCTCATGTTGCTGCCCCCCAAACTCCCATCTGCTTTCCCGACCAATGGCTGAAGAGTGAGTGCCAACTTTCTTTTGGGGGGGGGGTGACACCTTGCAGTACTTAGGGGCTTACTTCTGATTCTGCACTCAGGGATCACTCCTTGCGGTGCTTAGGGGGACAGGAGGGGAACCCTAGGGGATGCCAGGGATCAAACCCAGGCCGGCTGCTTGCAAGGCAAACTCCCTCCCTGCTGGACTATCACAACAGCCCATGGCCAATTTTTTTTCCCTTTTTTGGGGGTCACACCCAGCAATGCTCAGGGGTTTTTCCTGGCTCTGCACTCAGGAATTACTCCTGGTGGTGCTCGGGAGACCATATGGGATGCCGGGGATCGAACCCGGGCAGGCATGGGCCGGCTGTGTGCAAGGCAAACGCCCTACCCACTGGGCTATTGCTCCGCCCCCATGGCCAATCTTAAACTTAAACCTTATGTGGTCACTTTGGGTCAAATTCTTCAAACCTTCAATGATCAAAGAGGATTTCAGGGCTGGAGTGATAGTACAGCAAATAGGGTGCTTGCTCTCGCGACGCGGCAACCCGGTTCAATCCCCAGCATCCCAGATGGATCACTGCCAGAAGTGATCCCTCAGTGCAGAGCCGGGAGTAATCCCTGAGCATCACCGAGTGTGACCCAAAAAGAAAAAAAAAATTGTGTGATGTAACCAGGCCTGAAAATGAAAATTTACCCCCAGAAAGGTGTGAAGATCTATAGATCCAGGGACTTTCCCTCTGTTCCATCAGGAACTCTGACATCCAGTTATGGGCGTTACCCTGCTGTGGGGTGTAGGAACATGTCCAGGGAAAGGACAGAGCTCCAAAATCACTCGGAAACCCCGAAATCCAGAGGCACCATGCTTAGTCCCACCCAGGAGCAGTCAAAGTCAAAACAGAAAAAAAAATCCATATCTTAATGGAAAAAGAAAGCCACAAACAATGTTTTTCAACAACACTGTAAGTTTCCAACTCCATTCCTACATGATGAAAAGGTAAAGATAATCCCCCAATGTGAAAATAAATAAATAAAATGCAGCTCCCACACGACTGAACAAAATGCTTTCTTTATGATCTGTAACCTCTTTCAAGAACTCAGATAAGGTCATAAACTCAGTATTTTTCAAAGTGATGCAATTCCTGAAATTGCATTTACCAATTTATACTCAAGAAAGGAGTATAAGGGGCCAGAGCAATAGCACAGCGGGAGGGCATTTGCCTTGCATTCGACCGACCTGGGTTTGATCCTCGTCATCCCATATGGTCCCCTGATTACCGCCAGGAGTAATTCCTGAGTGCAGAGCCAGGAGTAACCCCTGAGCATTCGCTGGGTGTGACCCAAAAAAAAAAAAAAAAGGGGCTGGGGAGCAGCTCAATATTCTGGGGCGCACTCTCTGCAGGCTGACACTCTCCATTTCCCTGTACGTCCCCAATCCCATCACCACGAGGAACAATACATGGGTATTGTTGGAAACCCCTATACTCAGGAATTACTCGTATTGTTGAAAACCCCTATACTCAGGAATTACTCTTTGCAGTGCTCGGGAGGACCATACGGGATGCCGGAGATCAAACCTGGGTCAGGCACATGCAAGGCAAATGCCCTACCTGCTGGACTATAGCGATGTCCAGCCCCCACAAGGAGAATCTTAAGGATTGTCTTGAGGATGACTCCCTTTTAAAGGACAATAGATTCCTTTGGAAGGAAACACCTGCAAACATCCTCCAAAACCAGATGCACAGGAATGAAACTTTGGGTTCCTCCTAGGCTGGATCACAGTTTAAAACATGCAGAAGGATGGATCAATGGCACAGCAGGGAAGGCATTGGCCTTGTGTGTGGCCGATTTGGGTTCGATCCCTGGTATCCCACAGGGATTCCCTGAGGCCACCAGGAGCGATTCCTGACTGCAGAGCTAGGAGTAAGCCTTGAGCATCACTGGATGGCCCCCACCAAAAAAAACAAACAACAAAAAAAAGTGTAGAATGGGGCCACAGGAACGGTACATCAGGGAAGGAACCTGCCTTGCATGCAACCAACCTGGGTTCAATTCCGGGCAGCCCATTGGTCCCCCACCCCAGGAATAAGCCTGAGTGCAGAGCCAGGGGTAAGCCCTGAACACCACTGGGTGTGGTCCCCAAAGCTGTGGAGGAAAAGAGGAGAGGGGCTCTTCTCCCCTACTTCATGCTTTTCCCTCGAACATATTTTTGAAATACCAACTGCACACTTTCCACCACAACGCAAGGAAGGCGGGCTTGTTCAGAAGCAAACAGGATACAGGGAGGCGCAGTTTCCAGGCAAGCTATAAATAGTGCCGAATTTTCAGGAAACTTTTAGCCCCCACGTGGAAACGGTCACTCAAACTTCCAGGATTTTATGCCCACCCGTTGCTGATGGCGGCAGTGTTTCCTCTTTACCAAGTTTTCTTGGTTCCTGGCGGCAACTTTCTGCTCCTCTTCTGCCCCGTTTTCATGTATTTGACCTCTTCCACAGGCTTGATCCTATACTCATCTGAAGACCAAAAGAAAGAAAAAGAACAGCAGTGAGAACAACACCTGATTTGTCATCTGCTTCTCTGGAGCCTGACTTTGAGATTCCTTTTCTTTTCTTTTTTTTTTGAGCGTCACACCTGGAGGTGCTCAGGGATTACTCCTGGCTCTGCTCAGGGTTCATTCCTGGCAAGGCTTGGGGGCCATGATGGGATGCTGGGGATGAAACCAGGGTGGGCCACCTGCAAGACAAGCCCCTGCCACTGTCCTGTTGCTCCAGCCCTATCTGGATCTTGCGTGTACATCTTTCTGTCCATAGGAATCAGCTCCATACTGCGGAACCGAATGCTCCAAGTGGCTCTGTTTACTGTCACCCCACGTCTCTTAATTCATCCCGGGAATGCAAGGATGGTTCAACATTTGCAAATCAATCAACATAATACATCAATAAGAGAAAAAATATAAAACATATGATCCTATCAATAGATGCAGAAAAAGCATTTGACAAGATCCAGCGCCCATTCATGATTAAAACCCTCCAGAAAATGGGAACTGAAGGAAGCTTCCTCAAGATAGTCAAAGCCATCTACCAAAAGCCCACAGCGAGTATCATTCTCAATGGGGGAAAAATTGAAAGCCTTCCCCTTAAGATCAGGAACACAAGGTTGCCCTCTCTCACCTCTTTTATTCAATATAGTACTGGAAGTACTTGCCATAGCAATCAGAGAAGAAAAGGACATTAAGGGCATCCAGATAGGCAAGGAAGAAATCAAGCTATCATCATTTGCAGATGACATAATATTATACTTAGATGACCCTAAAATCTCGACCAAATAACTCTTAGAAACAATAGATATGTATAGTAGAGTGGCAGGGTACAAAATCAATACTCAAAAGTCGATGGCTTTCCTATACACAAATAACGAAAGAGAAGAAAGGGATATTAAGAAATCGATTCCATTCACAATTGGGCCACAGAAAATCAAATACCTAGGAATCAGGCTTAACCAAGTGTGTAAAGGACCTATACAAAGAGAACTACAAGACACTGCTTCAAGAAATAAAAGAGGACATGAGGAAATGGAAACACATTCCCTGCTCATGGATGGGGAGAATTGACATTGTCAAGATGGTAATATTCCCTAGAACTTTGTACAGATTCAATGCGGTTAATATAAGGACACCCGTGACATTCTTTAAAGAAATTGACCAAACCCAAACACTCCTAAAATTCGTGATAGAGTAACAAATCCCCACGGATTGCTAAAGCAATCCTTGGGAAAAAGAAGATGGGAAGCATCACCTTTCCCAACTTCAAACTGTACTACAAAAGCAGCAGTAATTAAAACAGTGTGGTACTGGAATAAAAAACAGACCTGTGGATCTATGGAATAGAGTTGAGTATCCTGAAACCCACCCTCAAAGACATAATCAGTTAATCTTTGATAAAGGTGCAAAGAGTCCAAACTGGAGTAAGGAAAGCCTCTTCAACAAGTGGTGCTGGGAAAACTGGGCAGCTACATATAAAAAAAATGAATTTGGACCTGTGTCTAACACCTTGTACAAAAAAAATCAGATCAAAATGGATTAAAGATCTCAATATCAGATCTGAATCCATAAAAGTACGTTGAAGAAAATATAGGAAAAACCCTCCACAGCATTGAAGCTAAAAACATCTTCAAAGGTGAAACATCACTAACAAAGCAACTAGAAGAAAAGATAAACATATGGGACTACATGAAACTAAAGAGCTTCTGCACCTCAAAAGAAACAGTGACCAAGATAGAAAGACAGTCCACAGAATGGGGAAAGAATATTCACCCAATACCCATCTGATAAGGGGTTAATATCCAGGATATATCAGGCACTGGTACAGCTATTTAAGAAGAAAACAGCCAACCCCATAAAAAATGGGGAGAAGAGATGAACAGAAACTTTTTTTTTTTTTGCTTTTTTGGGTCACACCCGGCAATGCTCAGGGATTACTCCTAGCTCTGCACTCAGGAATTACTCCTGGCGGTGCTCGGGGGACCATACGGGATGCCTGGAATCGAACCCGGGCCAGCACAGGCCAGCAGCGTGCAAGGCAAACGCCCCTACCCGCTGGGCTATCGCTCCGGCCCAGATGAACAGAAACTTTGACAAGGAAGAAATTGAATGGCCAAAAGACATATGAGGGGCCGGAGCGATAGCCCAGCGGGTAGGGCGTTTGCCTTGCACGCCGGCCGGCCCATGCCGGCCCGGGTTCGATCCCCGCATCCCATATGGTCCCCGAGCACCGCCAGGAGTAATTCCTGAGTGCAGAGCCAGGAGAAACCCCTGAGCATCGCCGGTGTGACCCAAAAAAGCAAAAAAAAAAAAAAAAAGACATATGAAAAAATGCTCATCATCACTAATCATCAGAGAGATGCAAATCAAAACAACAATGAGATATCACCTCACACCACAGAGACTGGCCCATATTCAAAAGGGTAAAAGCAACAAGTGCTGGCGTGGATGCGGGAAAAGGGGGACTCTCATACATTGTTGGTGGGAATGTCGACTTGTACAACCTTTCTGGAAAACAATATGGACATTCCTCCAAAGACTAGAAATTGACCTCCCTTTTGACCCAGCCATACCACTCCTGGGAATATATCCTGGGAAGCCAAAAACACACAGCAGAAACACAATCCGCACTTTTATTTTCATAGCAGCAATATTCACAATAGCCAGAACCTGGAAACAACCAGTATGCCAGAGAACTGATGACTGGATAAAGAAACTGTGGTACATCTACACAATGGAATACTATGCAGCTGTTAGGAAAAAATTAAGTTATGAAATTTGTCTATAAATGGATGGACATGGAAAAGATCATGTTGAGTGAAATTAGTCAGAAGGAAAGAGAGAGAGACATAGAATGACTGCATTTACTTGCATGACATAAATATATCAGGTGGTCTTACCAAAAGTGGAAATTACCGCAAATATGAGGGAGTCAGAGGTTAGGTAAGACAGAGAAGGGAACATATGTGAATAAATGTCGAAAGGGCTGATACCAACATAGAACTGAGTATTAAATACAGGCAAAAAAAATGCACATGATGGCTTCTAAGTGTATGTAGTGCAACCCACAATGTGTAAGAGAAGGGAAAGAGAGAGAGGGGAGAGAGAAAAGAGATAAAGAACCTGCCATTTAGGCAGGCTATGGGAAGGGCTAGGGAATTGGGGGGCATTGGTGGTGGGAAATGGGCACTGGTGGAGGGCGGGGTGCTGGAACACTATGTGACCGAAACCTCCAAACATGAACAACGTTGTAACTGTTTATCTCACGGTGGTATAATAAAATGTTTAATTTAAAAAAAAAGAGTTAATAGATGGGGCCAGAGCAGTAGTACACTGGGGAGGGGATTTGTCTTGCACACAGCCGACCTGGAGTTCGATCCCTCCTGATATCCCAATTGGGTCCCCTGAGCACTGCCAGGAGTAATTCCTGAGCGCAGAGCCAGGAGTAAGCTCTGAGCACAGTTGGGTATGACCCGTTAAGCAAACAAAGCAAAGCAAAGCAAAAACAAAACAAAACAAAGCAAAACAAAAAATAAAAAACACCCAAACAAACAACCAAATAGCTGGTGACTCTGGGACAAGGACTCAAAGGCTGGACCCTGGCTTGATGCAGGAAAAGTGAGTCCATCTCTGATACCACCAGGTCTCCTGAATATCCACGAGAATGAGCCCCATGCAGAATCGGGAAGAGCCGCCAATCACTCTCAAGTGGGACCACCCCAAAACCAAAGCAATGAAAAGGAAAGATATAAATGAAAGTCTTTGAATGCATATGGGCGGAATCTGTTTCCATCTTCTGGAGCTGCATGTAGCTGTTCTGCTCCCCCAGTCCCTAAAATCTCAGCCAGGAGGGGTAATAGAGTGGGGAGGGTGTTTGCCTTGCATGCGGCTGACCTGGGTTTGATCCCTGGCACCCCACAAAGTCCCCCAAGCTCTACCCGGAATGATCTTTGAACAGAGGCAGAAGTAACCTCTGAGCACTCCACCCCTGAAAAATACACTATCGCTAAAGCCTTCCCTAAGTTCCCTTGGAAAGATGGCCAGCCCGGGTTCAATCCCTGGCTCCCTGGATTGTGTGCTGAGCCCTCAGAGTGATCGCTGAGCACAGAGACAGCACTAAGCCCCAAGCACCGCCAAGTGTGGCCCCAAAGCTGAAATAAATGAGTCTAACAAAGCTTTTGAAAGAAGGGAAATGATTTAGATCCAAACGTCTTGAGTGACTTTACAACCCAGGCCCCCGGCACCAAGGCGCGGCCAGGGTGAGCACAGCTGGTCCCATTCACAATGAGGGAGGGGAGCTGGAATTCTCCTTTGTTCATTGTGTGTCCAGAAACCTTTCACTGCACCCATTTTTCTCAACTTCCATATTTGGCAAAGAAAGTCCATACAGGGACGCGGCCCCCAGTTCACAGCTGGGATTGCAATCAGTTGTGAAATGGCTCCAAGTACTGGGACAGACTCTTCCGAGAACTGTCCTTTACTAAGTGTCACTGTGAGGCTAGGGGCCAGCCAGCAAGACGGAGCCAGGGACATGGGTCCCTCACAGCTCCCCCATCTCTATAACAACTGGGGATGCCTTTCTTTATATACTTGTTGCTTAAGTGAAGGCTTCACAAATAAACCCTGTTTCTCAGTGTACATAAAGCTAATTACAGCAATATTTACATGATGGCAGCGTTGCAGACCACACAGAATATATTATAAAATCTGAGTTATGAGTGCGCAGCTCAGAAAGGCGCCAGAGCCCATTAGTCATGATGAACCTGTAACTGTTAGTCCCATAGCTCTGGCGCCAGGTGAGGGGAGATCTTTCTGGGGCCTCCACACAGTGATGCACCCCCTTGCCCAGCACGGAGTGAAGGGAAAGTATATCAGGCAGAGTCTTAGCCTTTTCACACAACTGAGCCTGGTTTGATTCCTGTTATCCCATAAGATTCCCTGAACACCGCCAATAGTGATCCCTGAGTGCAAGGGCAGGAGTTAGCCCCCTGAGTTATGGCCCCCAAAAAAAGTTTCTTCAAGGATCTGCTCAGAATAGTGTTGGAATGTCTGTGACCATCCCCCAAGTCTCACTAAGAGAACACCCAATTGTGCAGAGTCTATGCTTTTCTTTGCTTGCCACCTCTGTGCACCCCACCAACCGTCTAGATTAAGGGTCTCCAACCACTAATTATGCATGGATGCAGAAAGGCTGAAGACCATTGGTGAGTTAGGATAGAGAAGAGACCACTAAAACAGTAATAGTTGGAAATGATCACACTGGACAAACTCTGAGTGTTGAAAATACGTAAAAGGATATATATTATAAGCTTTCTGTATCTATAATGCAAACCATAATGTCCAAAAGGAAAGAGAGAAAGAGAGAGAGAGAGTGAGAGAGAGAATGAGTGAGAGAGAAAGTGCCTTCCACAGAGGGAGGAGTGGAGGGAAACTGGGGGCATTGGTGGTGGGAAATGCCCCCAGATAAAGAGAGCAGCTGTTGGGACATTGTATAACTGAAACCCAATCATGAACAACTTTGTAACTGTGTATCTGACTGTGATTCAATTAAAAAAAAAAACTGGCAGTGCCTAGTCGGGTATATGCAAGGCATGTGTCTGTCTAAGGAAAAAAATCACTAGTTTTGTTTTTTTGGGCCACTCGGTGATGCTCAGGGGGTTACTTCTGGCTCTGCGCTCAGGAATTATTGCTGGCAATGCTCAGTGAACCATACGGATGTCAGGGATTGAACCAGGTTGGCTGCATATAAGGCAAATGTCCTTACGAGAGTCTCCTGCTCTTGTAATTGGCCCCTACAATCACTGGTCTTGATATTCCAGCCCCTGTCCACAGCTGGCTCGTCTCATTCATCACTTCAGATTCATCGCGAGTCAAACATGGTTTACAAATATGCTGAATCAATGAGGGCGCTTTTTCCAGTTCTAGGAGAGCCAAACATGTCTGCTTTGGAGTCTGTGAATGCAAGAACCCCCGCCGGCAAGCTAGGCTAAGAACAAGGGGATAAGTCCAAGGTCGGAATGCAGCTTCAATATTGAACACACCAGGAACCTTTCTGGTGTGAAACACGCCACGGACAGGGAGACAAAAGACAAAGGCAGATAAAAAAAAATTAATGCAAAAAGTAAAAATAAAATTAAAAAAAAAGAAAGAAAAGGAGCCAGAGCGATAGCACAGAGGGGGAGGGCATTTATCTTGCATGCAGCTGACCCAAGTTTGATCGCCGGCATCCCATACAGTCCCCTGAGCACAGGTAGGAGCAATTCTTGAGTAAACGCAGGAGCAACTCCTGAGCATTGCCAGGTGTGGCCCAAAAAGAAAAAAAAGGAAAAGGAAAAAGACAAAGGCAGCTATGCAGTTTCCATGGAAGTCCCGGAGTCCAGCAGGGAACTGCGGAATCCGCACAGGCCAAAACCCGTTTCCCATGTCAGCTGATCTTGTCCCCCTTGGTTATAAAAGCAGGATCCTGGTGAGGGGGGGATGTGGGGTGTACAATTCTGGGGGTCATCCAATTTGGAATGTGGCTTTCAAACAAGAAACAAGACGTGATATTCTCTCTGAGCGCCTTGGCTTCGTTTCCAACGTGGAAACATCAGTTTCCTTTGTAGATGTCTCACCTACTTTCTTTCAATCATTTTACCTGCGTGTTGTAATAGCTGTGCAGAATCTAGAAGGCTTTTGCTTTATTATTTTTTGGGGGGGTGACATACCCAGAGGTGGCTCAGGGGTTACTCCTGACTCTGTACCCACGAATTACTTCTGGTGGTACTCGGGAACCATGCAGAGTACAGGGGTTAAACCTGGGTTGACTGCCTGCGAGGCAAACACCCTCTGCTGAAAAGACCTACTAAATGGGAACGTGGCCACTGTATTCGAGCACCCCTATTCACAATGTAAGGAAAATGCATGCACTGTGGCTATTCCTAAGTGGGAGGGGCAACGAGGTACTTTACACACGCCCACCCACCCGCCAATCCCTTCCCCAGCCAGCGTCTTCTTTCCCAGAATTCCAACCACGCAACTCTTCAAACCACAAAGACTATTTTCAGTCCTGGTTCTGAGAAGTACCATTCACTAACCACTGGCAGAAAAATGTTTGCTGGAGGTTTGTTTAATAGAACAGTTATCGGGGCCAAAGAGAGAGTATAATAGGTAGGGCTCCTGCCGTGCACACAGTCAACCCAGGTCCAATTCCTGAGCCCCTCCAGGAGTAGTCCCTGAGTAAGCTCTGGGCACTGCCAGGGGTGTCCCACATAACAACAGCGGCCAGGGTGATAGTACAGTAGGTAGGGCACTTGTCTTGTACACAGCCGACCAGGGTTCAATCCCTGTCACCTCAGAGGGTCCCCCGAAAGCACCATCAGGAGTGATTCCTGAGCACTGAGCCAGGAATAAGCGCTGAACATTGCCGGGCAATGCCCAAAACACAAAAACAAACCAATAAAAATGACAGCGACGAGCTGTAATGACTTGAGAATCTATGTCTAATAATTTAATGCTCTCGTACAGTGTGACCAGATGAATCGAGGGTAGGGAGTTAATAGAATCACGTTATTAAGCAGAATCAAGAGGCAGACCCAGAACAACAGCTCTGAAGAACCCAGCAGCTGGGGAGGTCAACATTCACCTTTTGTCTGCGCTTTTTTGAAATCCATCTCCTGTTATCTTGTGTGTGATTCCTTTCACCAGCCGGCCACTGCTTCTCAAACAGGAGGCCAGCATTAGTGGACAGGACCTCATGCTGGCCAGCAGCTGTATGGCACAACCCAGCCATCCACGAGAGGAAGAACTACAACCAGCCCAAACAAACCTCTCCTGCTGGCTCTTTCGGATTCTCCTAAGCCACTAAAGCTGGATAATTTATTCTAATACTCCCTCCCTTGTTATTCGCTGGGGCACACCCAGGAGTGTCCAGAGACTACCATGAGCGGGCTTCCGCGCTGGTACAAAGAATCTGCAAAGCAGAGACCCAATGCTTTTCCTGATCTTTAGAAGAAGATGAAAAAAAAAAGTCACAAAGCAATCAATACCTTGAACCTTAATGCCCTTATGTTCAGAGCTCTAAAAACAATCAACACAGTATTCTAAACAATCTCTTCCAGAGCCTCAAGGTTGAGACATTGTTACCAGTGGAAAGCCACAAAGAGTTCCAAAAGCCCAGGGCTGAGCAAACCAGCAGGAGCTAAGAACTCAGACCTCAGGGAGCTTTTTTTTTTTTTTTTTGGCTTTTTGGGTCACACCTTGCAATGCTCAGGTGTTTCTCCTGGCTCTGCACTCAGGAATTACTCTTGGCGGTGCTCGGGGGACGGTATGGGATGCCGGGATCGAACCGCGGCGCCGCATAAGCCAGCCTCGTGCAAGGCAAACGCCCTACCCGCTGGGCTATCGCTCCGGGGCCCCCTCAGGGAGCTTTTTTAAGCCCCCTTCAGGAAGCTTTTAAGCCGCTGAGACTCTGGGCTGAACCCAAGTGCTCTCTAGCCCTTCTGCCGCCCATCATCCCCTAAACTGGGAGACGACGGCAACAGAACAAAACCTGCCACCGTGATGGCTAGAAGCTCCAACAAAGAGTTACCCAGGAGAGCTGGGCCTCTGCGATTCAGAGTCAACCCCAAATGCTGGTCCTGGCGTTGGTCTGGCCATGAGAAGCAGGACCAAGCCTGAGGATTTAACAGCTAAGGTGGCTCTGGGCAGAACCCGAACCATTCATCTTAAGCTGAATTCCTTCTGGTGAGGACACTTACGAAGAGCAGGTGGCCAGAGCTATGCCCGGCCCCCCACAAAGCCGGGAGGGAAAATACTGCCGAGCATCCCTCCCCAAGAAACAGAAAGTGTAACTGACATGAAATACACACAAAGGGAAAATACAACAAATGAGAAATATACAAACACTGGGAAATGCAACCTTTCGGAAATACACACACTGGGTGGCTGCTATGAAACATGAAATATACAAATTCTGGGAAATGGACTTTTTCTGAAATTGGGACTTTGGCCACCTGGATTTTCAAGGTTTATATTTAAGTGAAATACTGAAGGGGCTGGGGAGAGGTCAGGTGCCAGGGGCGGGCACTTCCCATAAGACCTTGGAGTTTGATCTCTAGCACAAGCCCCATCCCCCACGCCCTTTCCCATCACCAGGTAATCTATTCCTGGGAGACCTGAGCATTGCTGGACCCCATCTTTACTGCAGCGCAGAATATGAACACAGACCAGTCCAGCAGGGTCGGCTGAATATGGTAGGGGGTGGACCCTGGCCTGCTTGGTGACTCCCCCATCCATCCCCCTCCTCCCATACACACAACAGAAGGATTGGAAGATTCTGTTTAGACATTGTAGACTTTTTGCTTTTTTGGGGGATCACACCCAGCGATGCTTAGGGGTTACTCCTGGCTCTGCACTCAGGAATTACCCCCGCAGTAATGGGGGTACCATATGGAATGCCAGGGATCCAGCCCAGGTTGGCTGTGTGAAAGGCAAACACCCTACTTGCTAGAGTATTGCTCCAGCCCCTAGACATTGTAGAATTGAAGCCTACACTGATACACCTTTCTCTTGGAAACTAGCTCATAAAGCACAACCAAGAGTCAGTATGTTAAATATTAAAGTGAAAAAACCCTCCCTGGGGCTAGAGATAGGATAGCACATGCGACAGGCATTTGCCTTCCACGCAGCCAACCTGGGTTCAATCCCTGGCACCACATATGGTCCCTTGGCACCTATGGCACCACCAGGAGTGATCCCTAAACACAGAGCCAGGAGTACTCTCTGAGCAATCAGCATGTCTCTCCCACTCCAAACGCCGCCAAATAAATTCCTTTCGGAAGAGAATTTGGGAGGTTTTGCAGAAGCATGCTTACTTCTGCAAAGCGAATCTGTCAGCACCTCCTAACATGCAGTGGGTTTCTGAGCTCATTTTCACATCCACTCATGCAGACCAGCTGTTCCCCAAAGGAGGTACTAATCCCCTCTCCCCCACACACACACTATTGAAAGGCTCTACAGTGTGTTAGAAGCCTTCCTACCACTCTCTGTTCATCAATTAAAGAAGATACATTTCCAGAGAACTCTTGAGTACATTTTTTTTCTATAAAGGGGTATAGGTCAAGTAAGTTTGGAGCCTTTCTAGAGCAGCAATTCTCAACTAGTGGTTCTGTGACACCCGAATATTCCAAAGGAAGCCTCAGGTGGAAATCATATAAATGGAGGTCATGGCTCAGGACTAGGGGCCCACACAGCAAGATGGGGGGCCACATTTGGAGAGAGGTTGAGAATCATTGGTTTAGACTCAAGTCAATGATTTGGGTTTTCGACTTAGGTAAACCAGGGGCCGGAGCGATAGCCCCCAGGGTAGGGCGTTTGCCTTGCACGCGGCTGGACCATGCTGGCCCAGGTTCGATCCCCGGCATCCCATATGGTCCCCCAAGCACCGCCAGGAGTAATTCCTGAGTGTAGAGCCAGGAGAAACCCCCTGAGCATTGCCAGGTGAGAGCCCCCACAAAAAAAAAAAAAAAAAAAAACAATGTCCAGTTCCCAGATCCCTGAATATGTCAGTATTTGGGGTGGAGAAAACAACAGGGTGAAATTTCAAACTATTTCTCACACCCCAAAGGGTGAATTTTCAAGCTCTTTCCCTGTGTTTTTTTTTGGGGGTCTTCCCCTGTAGATGCCTCATCCTTCATGCACCTCTGAATCAGTCTGAAAATCCTGCCCAGCCTTAGTCTACCAGAGTTCTCAAAAGGAGGAGCTGAAGCAACAGAACAGCAGGGAGGGGGTCTTGCAAGCGCTCGACCCCGCCACCTCACAGGGCCCCCAAACCCACCAGGAATGATCCCCAAGCACAGAGTCAGGCATAAGTCCCGAAAACCACACCAGGACCTTCCCTGTCACCCTAGGGTCTCTACCATGAAGACAGGCCTGGGGCTTGGGACCTTCCCTGCCACCTTAGGGTCTCTACCATGAAGAGAGGGCCTGGGGCTTGGGACCTTCCCCTGCCACCTTAGGGTCTCTAACCATGAAGAGGGCCTGGGGAAAAAGGTGCAAGATTTCTCCTCCTCCTAAAGGTTCGTGGAAGGGAAAGACAAGCATCTACAAGTACATTCACCCAAATGTCCAGCTGTACTTGAATCACATGTGTGAACCACAGATAAGGGAAAAATAACAAAGAAGAAATAAAGACTCTCACAACTGGAATCCCACAACAGGGAACCCACATTTCCCATGGAAGGAACCAGCTTCCAAGAACTTCTTTAACCAACCTGTAAGTATTAAACAGGTCCACGAGTGTATGTTTCGTGAATATTTCATGTACATTTTCCTTCTATTCTTTGCCTTTAATAACATACAGAAACCTCTTCCCACCTCTGGCTCTCAGCAGCACCTTCTCCGTGATGCCAAAAGGGAAACTTGTCCAATTATCTCCTCCTGATAAATTCCTAGAAATGAGTGTGTGGGGGCAAAGGGCAAGTTCATTTAAATTGCTGATAGCATTTGCTTCGAAGCCCCAGGAAAAGATCCTGTTGGATGTTCCCAGCTGTAGCTGGAGCTCCAGGTGCCAGGGAAAACAGTCATCTTTGCTTTGTGTTTATGGTGTGGTTTACAGGGTTCTGAAGCTGACAGTTTCTCTGTGTCTGTCATTTGGCCCTTCCTCCACTCTTCTCTTTCTCGTTCAATTGCCAGGACACAGTAATTTGTGAGAGCTTTCCTTTGGATTCTAAATGAGTCATTAACTTTGCTTGTGTTGCAAATACTGTTCTGAGCTGACCTTAGTCTCGGAATTTGTTTATAAAGGCTGATTTGTTGTGAATCGCATGCATGTATGCATACAATTTTAAACTGATATCAGGTCCAAAGGGTCAAAAAATTCTACAACACTCACTGTATGGCAATTATGAAGAAAAAGGGTTAGTTTGATTTGGTTTGGTTTGGGGGTCACACCCAGAGACCATATAGGATGCCGCCAGGATTAAACCTGGGTGAGCTGTGTGCAAGGCAAGAAGCACCACCCTACCCACTGTACTATTCATTATTTTTCTTTTTGGGTCACACCCAGCGATGCTCAGGGGTTACTCTTGGCTCTTCGATCAGGAATTACTCCTGGTGGTGCTCGGGGGACCATATGAGATGCCGGGGATCGAACCGGGTCGGCCACACGCAAGGCAAACGCCCTACCACCTGGACTATCGCTTTGGCCCCCACTATACTATTCTGACCCATGAAGAAGTATTTAGCCTTTAGGTTCACAGCACAAGGTGCTCCAAGCTTAATTCTGGCTCTGTGCTCAGGGATTTGGCTGAATACGAGGCCCCTGGGCTCTCTCTAGCCTTGATCACTTTTATTTTTACTGTATTTTGTTTTGTTTTTCTAATTTTGCAACTCGACCCTTACATTTGTCTTCAAACGCCAGTCTGCAGAAATGAGTTAGGAAATTCAATTTTTAATATTATAGTTAGGAATAACAGACTGATTCAAAAGAATAAAACGTGACGTGAAATGGTATCTAATTTCTACTTGAGTTGGTTTTGATGTATTTCCTCAATTACTAGCACCGGGGTAAAGAGCCGTAATAGCTCATTTGCACTTTATTTTTTTTTTAACGAGTTTGTTAAGATGCACCGATGCAATTACAGGCTGGCCTGTCTGTGACTGTGTACCTCCTGGTTTCACAGTATTTCACCCAGAGATGTCCTGCTGCCTATAAACATCCTCGTTGGACCTGACAAAACAAGACGTGAGCACACACACACAGACACACACAAGCACACACACACAATTTAATGAAAATATTTTTTTCACTCCTGGCAGTGCTTGGGGGACCCTCTGGAAATACTGGGGATAAAACTTGGGCTGGTCTCTTGCCTTCCTGTTGGTAAGAAAAGGAACAAATTTGAAATCACAAATATTTAAAAATCTAAAATAAAGAGACATGGGGGCCAAATTGCTAGTACAGCAGGGACTGTGTTTGCCTTCCAAGCAAACCACCCAGGTTCAATTCCCAGCATCCCATATGATGCCCTGAATACCACACCACCAGGAGTATTGCTGAGTGTAGAGCCAAGAGTAACCCCTGAGCATTTCTGGGTGTGACCCAAAACAAAAAACAAATGAAAAAAAAAACAGTGAGGGGAAAAGAGGAAACAAACAAACAAACAAATAAATAAAGAGATACATTGCGGGTCAGTGCTTGAACTTGGGATCAACTCTTGAAACTGGGATGAAGTGAATGGCAACTAACCAAGAGATGAATTATGTTCTTCCACCTAGGGTCATGGGTCGGGGTGGGATGTGTGTGGGAGAGAGGTGGGGGGACTGAGGCAGCAAGTGTGTCAATGATCAGACCACAACAAACTTGTGATCTCCACCCAAGAGAGCTGGCAACAGACACTACAGGAAGTGAAAGACTCCAGACTGTTTCAGACTGTTCTGGATTATTTCAGGCTATTCTGAGACTTCCCCAGAAGGTTCTAGATGGTTCCACACTGTTCCAGACTATTCTGGATTGAGCTAGAACTAACTGTGGTGGGTATTGGGAAAGTGATTCCAGAGTGAGCAGGACACAGACCCTGGGAACTGGCAGAGACAAAAGCTTCCTTTTCAAAATCGGACTGCATTCTCTGGAAGACGAGAGGAGCAGAGAAGTAAATATAAATAAAGAATCCTCAGAGTGGAAGAGCTGAAGGCAGAGTGCGCAGGGCTGTTTCCTGAAGAAGGACCACTTCTGTTTCCACACTCCCTCTTACAAAGCGAAATGTTGAAAGTCATCAGCTAATGCTTAGATCACCTTAGAACTTTGCCTACCAAGCTGTAGTTAACTGGAAGTTGTGGGTCACTCATTTCTTACAAGCTGGTCTTGACAACTGCTCTGCTGGCCTCAGAATGACCCCAACAGGCCTACTGACCACTCTGTCCTCTTGCGAGGGAGGGGAATTCCAAGGCGGAGATGGGCCTCTGGCCTGGCGCCTTTAGAGCAAGTCACGACTTGAGGCTGGAAATGTTTCAGCTTTGAGAGGAACAATTACAGTGACTCTGTGGATTCATATCAGTGATCACACATCCTGTTCACGACTTCCAGGAACAGGGAAGGGGTCCACTAGGTTAGCAGTGAGGGCCAGAGTGGTAGTAGAGCTGGTAGACACTTGCCTTGCGCGGTGTACCTGGTTTGATCCCCAGCATCCCTTACTGTTCCCTGAGCACAGCCAGGAGTAATTCCTAAGTACAGAGCCAGGAATAACCCCTGAGCACCGCCGGTATGACCCCAAAGAGCAAACAAAACAAAACACCAGACCAGAATGTCCTGGACATTGCACAGAAATTCTGCCCACTCTCAGAACAGACAGTCTTCTTAATAAACCAAAACATCCCCTAGCCCAAAAAGGTCTCACAAACACAAGCTTTTACCATTTGCTAAAACACACTTGCTAAGTGCCACAGTGATAGCACAGCAGGTAGAGCATTTGCCTTGCATGTGGGCGACCCAGCTTCTATCCCCGGCATCCCATAGGGTCCCCATGCACCACCAAGAGTAATTTCTGAGTGCAGAGCCAGGAGTAGCCCCTGGATTGCCAGGTGTGGCCCCAAAACAAAACAAAACAAAACACACACACACACACACACACACACACACACACACAAACACACTTGCTAGTAACCAAGTTCCCAGCATGTCCCCAGAAGAAAAGATTAAATGAACACCTATTGGGAAAGGATCACCAAGTCTGTGTAAGCACCAGAGAAAAAGCTCTTCTGAATCCTTCCCGGCCAGATCACCCGTCACAGTCCCTCTACTATCGAACACAAGGTCATTATGGTTCCTAAATATTTTCAGAAGGGTCCGGACACGAAACAATCTGGAATCATCTGGGAAAGTCTTGGAATAATCTGGAATGCTTCAGAACCATCTGGAATGATCCAGAACTGTCTGGAATAATCTGGAGTCTTTCTTACAGCATGCACCAGGCCACAGTTTCCATGAAAAACAAAAACGAGTAGGAACTCAAAGCAGAACCCACTGTCCAGGAACCCAGCAGAGGGCTCGGCCTCAAGGACAAAGCCCACAGCCTCAGGGACACCAAGCACCCTGACCACTGATTCACACTCCCTGAGAAGCTTCATGGCCACGAGCTTTGGTGAGGTGCCTTGGAATTAGTCAAGCTCCCCATAATTCTTTCCCTCCCAGCGGTCACCTACTCAGATCCTTGGGCTCCCGGGACTTTAGGCTGGTATCATAACTCGGTCTCATCAGCAGAAAACAGCAAAAGCCACATTATTGGACCTTCCTGTGTGGCTTTAAGAGGCCCGAGAAGCCTTGTGCAGTGGCAAAATCACAGCCAAAGGGGTTGATATGAGGCACTGTAATAGATAATTTAAAACTTCTGGGCTGAAGCAATAGTACAGCGAGTTTTTTCGCATACAGCTGGGTTAGTTCCCCCAGCACACCATAGGATTCCCCGAGCACCGCCAGGATCATTCTTGAGTAGAGAGCCAAGAGTAACCCCAGAGCATTGCCAAATAAGACTCACCCCAAAAAAAAAAAGTAAAGAAAACTTCTACGAGGCTTGGCAATGCCCCTTTTCTCTCTCAGAGGCCAATTGCTGTGTTAAGTCTCACTTAGACACCAGCTGCCACGTTTCACCTTTAAAATCAGCTGCCCTTATTTTTTCTGCCTGAGCCATCAGGCCCTCTATGAAGTTTATTGCCCAGAGGCCAAGAGACACCATCGAAGAGTCAGAGCAGCCCATCGGAGCAGGTGAATGCGACTGAAACAGTGGTTTCCACTTTCTGTGTTCCCACTCGTTTTGTTTTTCACGGAAACCGTGGTCTGATGCATGTTGTAAAAGCAAAGGACTCCAGACTATTCTAGATGATTCTGGATCATTCCAGACTATTCCAGACTGTTCTGGTTGGAGATGAGGGCAGACCCACCACCTCTGCCCCAAATCAGGAACCTGCAGTGTCTGAGCAACACTGACTTCAAGTCGCTGGAGCATGGGACTTTGAGCAGGGACAAATGGATATCTGGAAGGACAAGTGGGAAGTAATCGAGGCGAAAGTGAGGTCAGTTCACTGTCCGCTGGAGGGATCTGGGGATACTTCTATGTACAAGAGGCTCACAAGGGGGCGGGGGGTCAAACCCTGACATGCCCTCAGACTCCAGGGGCTGATGTTTACAGCTCACAGCTCTCCCCACCCCCACATGCTACCACCTCACCCCCACGCCTCAGAAGCCCCTCTCCTTTTTGCTTCCCCTTCGCTCTTTTTAGTTTGGGGACACACCTAACAGTGTTCAGGGCGTACTCTGGCTCTGCAATCAGAAATCACTCCTAAAGTTAATGTATTTTGGAGTTTACATGGATAGGTTAGGCTTATGTACAGACATTTTCCTCTTATATTTTATATAATCACTGTGGTTTATGAGGTTGTTTATAATGATTTGTTATAGATTCAATATTCCAAAACAAATCCCTGTTTTAAAAGTGTTATTAATGATAGGTGAAATATGATTATTACCCTAAGGAGATCCAGGTATAAAAACAAAACTTAATGTTAATAGACTTTAGATTCCAGAGTTGAAAACATATATGTAAAGAACAGATTTTTATATTGCATTAAGTGGTTTTAATTTTGTTACTTAGGTCAAAATCATATAGTAATCGCCATTGACCCTTACTGATTTATTTTCTGATTATTCTATTTGCCAGTTCTTAAAATTTTGTTGTAATAAGCAACAGAAAGTAAATTTGTTATGTGCCAAAGGGGCAGGATGAGGTTGGGAGGGAAACTGGGTCTACTGGAAGGAATATCACACTGGTGGTGATAATGAACAACTTTGTAAATCATGGTGTTTAAAACAAAAATCGATTGAAAAAGAAAAAAAAAAAAAAATAACAAAAAAAAGAAATCACTCCTGACAGGGCTCAGGGAATTCTATGGCATGCCAGGGATTGAACCCTGTCAGCCATGTGCAAGGCAAACACTCACCCACTGAACTTCAGTTGCCAACCACCATGCTACGGCCTGGTGTGGGTGTACTGGAGTGACAGGGCGGTGGAGGTGGCACCTGGGGAAGACCCATCCAGCCCGAAGTGCTGTAACCCTTTGTGTCTTCTGTCCCCCACTTCTTGAGTTTTAAAGGCTGCCTTGCTTTGTTTAAAAAACCATCTGGTGGTGAAAAGAAAATTCTACCCATTACGTGGTTTGAAGCTTGGCACCAATATTTTTCCTCATTTTTGATGTTTGAATCATAGTTGATGGTACTGGGCTGGCATCTGGTAGTGGCTGGGGCATCATGTGGGGCCAGAGGTGGGACTCGGGCCCCTACAGGCCAAGCACATGGCCCAACTCATTGAGTTCTCTAGCTCAGCCTTGTCTGAGTATTTATTTGTTTTGGGGCCACACCCAGTAGTGTTCGGGCTGACTCCTGGCTCTGTGCTCAGGGGTCTCTCCTGGAGATTCTCGGGAACCCTATAGGATGATGGGAACCGAACCAGGAACCCCACACGAATGTTAAGTTGCATTGAATCCTCTGAGGGTAAAAGACCATTGCTAAGTCCCCTGAATTTATGTTTTTGAATCTTTACAGCTCACATACAGAGGAACTCTTTCTAAAATCTCTCACTTACGAACCCTCACTGATTCTGAAGTCAAATTTACCCCATCAGACACCTTCAAGCTGTTACTCAGCCTCGGATCATAGTAGATTTTTCAGTGCTTAGTGGAAATGCTGGGCCGTTCTGCCAACTACACCACAGGATGCATTTTTTTTGGCTTTAAACTAAATTGGGCTGGAGCAATAATACAACGGTGATGGCATCTGCCTTGCATGCAATGGACCTGGGTTCGATCCCTGGCACCTCACAGGGTCCCCTGAGTACCGCCAGGAGTAATCCTTAAGCCCAGAGCCAGGAGTAAGTCCAGAGCACCACCAGATGTGGCCCCCAAAGCCACATAAGATAAACAATGAGATCACTTCCTGGACTTCTTTGAGCCTCACCCAATGTTCTTCCCAGGAAAGCAGTAAGGGCACCCACTTAAAAGAGCACGGCATTGATCTGATGTGATCTCACCCACCCTTTACCAGCAGCTGTGCCGCGCCCCCGGACAACATAGCCAGTAATGCAAGTTTTCACTTGTCCCCAAAGGAAAAGGGCCAGAACATGAGGTCTGGGCTCAAGGCACACTCACCACCAAACACATCTCCGTTCTGATAGTTCTTGCCTTTCTGGGCTTCTTCTTCGCTTTGAACAGAGGCTACATGCTTGGCGGAGGTACAGCCCATAGTCTCATTTGGTCAGCTTCCGCCGGGCTGAGCTGCAAATCATCTCTACAGACACGGAAAATGTTCATTGTCTTCACCCCCAAAGAGAATCCACAGTCCTGCGGGCTCTGTCACAAGGTCCCTGTGGGAGCAAGAAAGCCTAATCAGCGGGAAACAAGAAATGTGTGTGCATGTGTGCGTGCGTGCGCGCGTGTGTGTGTACCATGAGACCCCAAGGCACTCGATCATCCGCAGCATCCCCTTTCTCTGGGTTAGGGTGCCAGAGGGCCCAGAGAAGGAAATGCAACCTAAGACACAGCCCTTCACCCTGATTCCGACCCAGAGCAGGAGCGGATGGTGTGCCCCACTGCCAAACATGTCCTCCTCGGAAAACTATGACATTCCACACACATCTTCATGTTCACTTGTTTTTATGCAAGCTTAAGCTTCTCGGCCTGCACTGACTTGATACAGATGTTCTATGAGTGAGCAATGGTCCATTCATCTTTATTTTTAATTTTTATTTTATTATTTTTATTTTTTTTGCTTTTAGGGCCACACCCGGCGATGCTCAGGAATTACTCCTGGCAGTGCTCGTGGGGAACCATATGGGATGCCGGGATCGAACCCGGGTTGGCTGCGTGCAAGGCAAACGCCCTACCCGCTGGACTATCACTCCGGCCCCTGGTCCATTCATCTTGTTCCTCACGCAAAGTGTTCCCTACACCCTCGCCCTCATCTCTCCATCTGAGTTTTGTTTTTGTTTTTCTTAATTTTTTTTCTTTTTTTGATTTTTGGGGCAATACCAGGGGATACTCCTGGCTTTGCACTCAGAAATTATCCCAGGCAGTGCTCAGGGGCCGATACGGGATGTTGGGGATAGAACCCAGGTTGGCTGCATGCCAGGCAAATGCCCTCCCCTCTGTATTATAACGCTGCCCTCCCAGTTGTCTCTTGCTTTGTTTCATTTGGGGGTGTGGGAGTGCTGTGCCCAAGGGGGACTGCCGGCTCGATGCTCAGGGCTCTCAGGCTGAGCCTGGGATGGAACCCAGTGTGACCGCATGGAAGGTGGGTCTTTGTCTCTCCCACTCACTTTCCCAACCAGCCTGATACAAATCCCTGAGAGCCAAGTGAACCTAGGGGAGAGAAACCCACCATCTCCTCATACGACACAAACCCACTATCCCTCATTTGATACAAACCCACCATCTTCTCATACAACACAAACCCACCATCTCCTCATACGCCACAAACCCACCATCTCCTCATACGACACAAACCCACCATCTCCTCATATGACACAAACCCACTATCCCTCATACGACACAAACCCACCATCTCCTCATAGACACAAACCCACCATCTCCTCATAGACACAAACCCACCATCTCCTCACATGACACAAACCACACCATCTCCTCACATGACACAAACCCACCATCTCCTCACATGACACAAACCCACTATCCCCTCATACGACACAAACCCACCATCTCCTCACATGACACAAACCCACCATCTCCTCACATGACACAAACCCACCATCTCCTCACATGACACAAACCCACCATCTCCTCACAGACACAAACCCACCATCTCCTCACATGACACAAACCCACCATCTCATACGACACTTTACATTGACCCTTGTCTCTTGAGAGGCACACAGATTTGACGTCAGCAACTGCAATTTTGTGTTTTGCTTCTGGTTCTGTTTGAGGCAGCCATACCCGGAGGTGTCATCTGTGTGGTGCTGGGGAGTGACGGGCTTGGCTGTGTGCGACATCAGCGCCTTAACCCCTGCTCTCTGCAGACCAGCCAGAGTATGTCTGTAAATGCTCTGACTCGGAGAAACACCGTCTTCCCCAAGGCCTCACATCCTGCCAGGAAACGGGGCCTTCCTCAGCTGGTCCACAAGCGGGCGCAGCGGCTGCTGGTGGCCTCCGTGAACAACTCAGAACCGAGTTATTCAACTGAGGTGACCCTGTCCGTAGGAGCAAATGCGGCGGTGGCAGGTCTGAAAGTGACACATGTCCATTTCCCAGTCTGCTGGTGGCATCCCATAACAGTCCATCTGTGCTTCCCATAATATGCTGTTACCTGGCTTCCATGATAACCCCTTATACATACATCCCATAATAGCCACATGTGCACCCCATATGCCGTTACCTATATATCCCATCACACATTGTACATGTATCCCGTAATAGCTCATTACCTATGTGGTCCATAATTCCTACTATCTATGCATCACGTCTATTAAGCAAAATGCATCCCATAATGCTCCACGATCTGCAAGTCCCACAATACTCCACAATATGCATCCCTCAATACTCCACAATCTGCACATCCCACAACGCTCCACAATCTGCGCGTCCTGTAACAGTCCATTAAACATGCATCCAGTAATGTTCCACAATCCATGCATCCCATAATAGTGCACCACAATGCACCCTGCAATTTACTGGGGGCATTATATGGGCAACCACTACACCTTTCAAAAAGTGAATTTGCTTTGCTTTACTTTTTTTTTTTTTTGGGTCACCCGGCGATGCTAGGGGCTACTCCTGGCTCGGCTCGGAATTCTCGGGTGCTCGGGGACCATTAGAGCCGGGTCGAACCGGGCGGCTGGCGCCGCGCAAGGAAACGCCTACCGCTGGGCTATCGCCCGCCCTGCTTTACTTTTTTGGATGGGGACTCAGAGGTAGGACAGACAGCTAGTGTCTGTTTTCTTCAGCGGTAAGCCTGCTTTTGTAAAATCGGGAAGGAGCCCAGAAAAGCAAGATTTGTGCGGAGAAAAATCAGAGCCTTTTTTTTTTAAGGTCATGACAAAGTATTTCTGATTCTTGTTTGTTTGGGGCCACCCTCTGCAACAGTCAGAGTTACTCCTGGCTCTGCATTCAGGAATCACTCCTGGTGGTGCATGGGGTTGTCTGGCCATGTGCAAAGCAAGTGCCTACCTGATGTACTATCACTATTTTTTTCTTTTTGCATCATACTCAGCAATGCTCAGGGTTTATTCCTGGCTCTTCACTCTGGAGTTATCCCTGGCAGTGCTTGGGGAACCACATGGGATGCCGAGGATCAAACCAGGTCAGCTGCGTGCAAGGCAAACGCCCTTCCCACTGCACTATTGCTCCAGCACCTGTACTATCACTCTTGCCCCCAAAGTCCTTTCATTTCTATGATTCTTTGCCAGCTATTTGTCACAGACTTTTTTTTTTCTTTTTTGGGTCACACCCAGAGACACTCAGGGGTTACTCCTGGCTCTGCACTCAGAAATTACTCCTGGCAGTGCTCGGGGACCATATGGGATGCCGGGATCGAATCCAGGTCAGTTGCTTGCAAGACAAACGCCTACACGCTGTGCTATCACTCTGGCCCTGCCACAGACTTTTAAATGGCGGGTGAGGCAGTGAAGTCAAACCTCCGGGAGATTGCCACCTTGTCAAAAAAAAAAAAAAATCCTTTTCACTGGTGTTGGGTTTGGTGTTGGAATTATGTGTAGGAGAAATAATTAAATAACTATTAACCACATAATGTCAATTAAAAAAATTAAAATGAACATTTTCCAACAAGAATTAAAAGTGATCAACTCCCCCAAAAAAATAGGAGGTGATGGGCTGGAGGGATAGTACAGCAGAGATGGGGCTTGCCTTGCACGCAGCCCACCTAGGTTCAATATCTGGCACTCCAGATGGTCTCCCAATCACCACCAGGAGTGATCCCTGAGCACAGAGCCAGGAGTCAGCCCTGAGCACAGCCAGATATGGCCCAAAATAAAATTAAAAATAAATAATAACCAACAAAGAAATCGGAGGTGAAAAAGACCATGAAAGACCACAAGCTAGGAGATCTGGAGAGAAAACAGGTTCTTGGAGGGAGAGAGGGCACGCAGCATGGGGGGGCAGTGGTTCGGGAAAGAGGGACACTGTGAACAGATGAGACCCACAGCGGGCGTGCTACTGCCTCTGGGCGCACCACGGAACATCCAGGCAGGGCAACATGCAGAAACTGTTCAGTGCTCACAGAGCAGCCGGCGCCAACACGACACACAAACACACCCAGCCGTCAGCCCAGCAACCCATGTGCTGGGCTTACAACCATCAGCCATGATACAGCAGCTCACGACAGGGGGCTGTGGTGGCGGAGGAGGAAGATAACCCCAGAAGGATTTCTAGTCAGAAGCTGAGGACGACCATCAGAGTATACCGGGCTCTCTCTCTTTTTAGGGGGTCACCACGCAGTGGTGCTCAGGGATCACTCCTGGCAGGCTCAGGGGATCCTATGGGATGCAGGGGATAGCACCTGGGCCGGCTGCATGCAAAGTAAATGCCGTCCCCACAGTACCGTGTCTCAGGCCACACCTGCTTTTTCTGGGCTCCGTCCTTAGGCCAGCAGAACCAGCAGCACCCGCTGCTCTCAGGTGGCGATTAGGCAACCAGGCATCTGTTTTATGGGGAAGCCTTACATGAGGCGAACCCAGGTTTGCTCCCCCACATCCCATGTGGTCGGAACAACACCAGGTGTGATCCCGAGAGCAGAGCCAAGAGTAAACCTTGAGCATCTCTGGAAGATGGCCTCAAAACAAAAAAAGATGCCACGTCAGCTGTGACCCAAACCCAGAGGGGGCTGTGTGCTGCCTCTGAAGAGAGGTCTGGGCAATGCTGCAGGCAAGTGGGTACCCCAAGGCTCTGAAATTGAAGGTGCTGTGTGGAAACCCCAGGAGGCTGGGGATCAGCCTCTGCCAGCCTCAGTGGTTCTTATGGCCCCAATGTTGGCTTCTTTGTTTGTTTTGGGGCCACGTCCTGAGCTGCTCAGGGCTTACTCTTGACTGTGCTCAGAGACCACTCCTGGTAGTTCTCGGGGACCTTGGGGATCGGTTGTGTGCAAGGCAAGCACCACCCCCACTGTACTATTGCTCTGTGCCCTCAGGGTTGAGGTGTTTTTTGTTTGTTTTTTGCTTTTTGGGTCACACCTAATGACGCTAAGGAATTAATTACTCCTGGCAGTGCTCAGGGGACCATATGGGATGCTGGGGATCAAACCGGGTCAGCTGCAAGATAAACTCAGGGTTGGTTTCTGTGTCTCCTTGTCCAAAGTCAAGTTCATGGCGCGACTATTCTTCTCTGGACCCCTAAACAGACAACAGACACAGTAGACGAACTTATTTCCTTCATGAATGTGACCTCCAGGGAGGTCACACCTGGAGGTACTCAGGGGCTACTCCCAGCTCAGTGCTTGGGGCTGGGGTGAGGCTGCAGGAACAGTCCTAACAATGCTCAGAGATGTGTGATGCTGGGGCGGGGCGGGGCCCAGCACAAGATGTTGGTGCGATAATACAGTGAGTTGGCACTTGCCTGGCACAAGGCAGACCTGGGTTTGATGCCCAGCACCCCAAGCCCTGCAGGAGTGATCCCAAAGCAAAGAGCCAGGAGCAAGCTGTGAGCAATATTGGGTGTGGCCCAAACACAAACAAACCAAAACCAGAAAACAGCTAAGCTCATTTTTTTCACCCATGACTCAGAGAAAACTTATTTGTCTGAGTCATCTTAGACCATTGAAAACCATGTCTGGGGCCTCAAAAAGATCAGGAGATCAATCAGGACACAGAATTTTCTAGTCCAGAGAATTTGGTGGTACATGCATCTACTGCAGGTTTTGTCCACCCCCAAAAACTGGGCTAATAATTTCAAACTATCATTTGAGGGCGAGGAAACCTTGTTTCGTTTTTTTTTCTTTTTCTTTTTTGGGTCACACCCAGCTATGCTCAGGGGTTACTCCTGGCTCTGCACTCGGGAATTACACCTGGTGGTGCTCAGGGGACCATACTGGATGCCGGGGATCAAATCTGGGTCCAGCTGCCTGCAAGGCAAACGCCCTCCCGCTGTGCTATGGCTCCAGCCCCCTTGCTTCCTTTTAAACATTCCATGAGGGCACAGAGATTCCAAAGTGGAGAAGGGGACCCCAGTCTTGATGTGCATTTTGTGATTTTCAGAGCGAGGTTAAAGCAACTGGCTCTGCAACCCTCCCCTCCCCACTCAGCATGGGCTGCGATTTAAATATTTGATCAACTTTCCATGACAAAGATCTATTTAAAGAGCATGTCCTGAAGAGGCATCATTTTTCCAGGTCGCCCAGATCAATACATTTTAACCTACGGGGTTAAAAAAACAAAACAAAACAAAAAAACCAAAGTGCATGGGTCCATTGAGTTCTCAAGAATCAACAGAGCCATTTGGGAACACCATTGATTTTGCAGGACTCAGGCAAAGAAATGCTTTTGACACAATTCAGCATTTCTCAAAAGCAAGGGGAGGATGGAACAGGCCAAGGACAGGGAGCGTCAAGGCTAAGATTTCTCCTTGGGACATTGGTGGAGGGAAATGGGCACTGGTGGAGGCATGGGTACTGGAACACTGTATGACTGAAATGCAAATATGAACACCTTTGTAACTGTATATCTCATGGTGGTATGAGTTTAAAAAAAAAAAAGACTAAGATTTCTCCTGCCCCGGCGTGTTTGCACTCCCCAGCGCTGACCTAACGCACGCCACATTACCTGGGATTTCTGCAACGCGTGACGGTGACAGAAAAGCACAATTCGAGGCTTGATGGAGCTGTCACGACTGCAAAGCGCAAACTGATCGTACAGGCTGGGCCCGCGGAGACAGGACAAGGGGTGTTGGCACTCGCTTTGCATTGCAGGTGGCTGATGACCCGGGTTCGATCCCCTGACACTGCAGAGGGTGTCCCCACCAGCCGTGATCCCTGAGCACAGAGCCAGGAGTAAGCCTTCAGCATTCACTGCGTGTGGCCGTGGAGGTTTCCACGCCCTGCAAGACTCACAAAGCACCCACATCCTTAATGTGGTCCACTGTGTGACGAGCTTAATTCACCCAGTATGAACTGGATCCACTCAGGGGCCACCAGACGGTCCCACCCACTGCCACCTTCTTCTCTGCTTCAAAGTGACTCACCAACTGTCCCCAGCATCCCCTCTGTCCCTCCCATTCCCAATGACTCTCTTTGCTGAACTGAGAGAGAGGGTCAATTCTGGAGGGACTGAGCTTTCTGTGGTACATGGCCTCTCCTAGACACAGACGCCTTGAGCCATGCGGGCAGAGTAATAAAATAAGCCCTTGGCAAAGGGTTGGGATGGCTTGGTCAGCACTTGGATGGTGCCACTCATCCCTCCCCAGCCCCTTCAGATCCCCCAAAGAGCAATGCCTCTTCCCCAAATTCCCTTTCCGCAACAGGGCGCCCAGAGATGTAACTGTGTGTTCCTCATGATCCTGCTCAGACCAGTGCAGGCTCAGCTCAGATGAGCGTAAGGGGGTGAGGAATCGGTACATCTCCCCACAGATCCGCTAAGCCCCTTCTCAGGACACCCCCTCCCGCCCCCCAGAGCCTATCCAGTCCCTCAGGCTCCTGCAAACCACCTGAACATGAAGCCAGATACCCCTATACGCCGGCTTTCCTAGTCGGCTCTGACTGATACTCAGAGGTGACAATCCTTCAAGGGTGGAACGTTCTAGCACCTGCAAGGAAGTGGGTGCGGACCAGCTTCCCTACCCCAAGAGTATCTGCATTCAAGGGGCAGGTTTCCAGGCTCAGCACTAAGCTCAGCAGCTTGACTAGCAACTGGACCAGCACCCTGATCTGCTCCATCACCCAGTTCAGCATCTACACGGCCACTCATCTTCCAACTCAGGCCCACTGACCCTCTAGAACTCCCCCGCCCCGGAAGGAGCGACCTCGCTCTTCCTTTTTTTCTTTCTTTTTTTTTCAGCTTTTTGGGTGACACCTGGCAATGCTCAGGGGTTACTCTTGACTCTGCACTCAGGGGTCCACATGGGATGCCGGGGATCAAATCTGGGTCCAGCATGTGTAAGACAAATGCCCTCCCCATTGTGCTATCGCTCTGGCCCCAACCTCTCATTTGGAAATGGTCACAGGCCCATTCGGAGGCTTCTGCAATGCCACTGCCCAGGTTCACATCTGTGCTCTGCTGCCCCCCAACTCACACAACCATATTTCCCCAGGCAAGTCCTGGCTGGGGGGTGGGGGTGTCTGCTCAGTGTGAAGCACAAAGCAGGGATCAGGCCACCCTGTGGTCCCCCTGGCGTGTCGCTGGCTAGAGCCTGTCAGAGGGAAAGGATTCAATGATTCAATGTTCACAAGTAACTTTCGCCTAAAGTGCTGCTGGGAAACTTGGATTCTTGGAGGCTGCTTAAAAAGGTCAGCTGGTGAGAGCATAATTGCGCTATAATTTGGTAAAATTACTCCCTGAATAAAGGTTATTTTTAAATAGAAACTTTTTTGTCCGCTCGATAAAAAAAATCCTGCATTGGTGGAGGAAATTTAGTAGAAAGGGAAGGAAAAGAAAAAGAAAGGAAAAGGTGTGCCTAAGATTGTGCGCCTCCTCTCCCGAGACCTGGGAGGCTGGTTGCGGCCCCCCCTACAACAGAAACCAATGACTTTCATTCCAAAGTCTACCTCCAGCGGTGTTTAACACCAGCCCACCGCTCCAGGATGCTGAATTCCCTTGACAACCACCTAGCAACAGACTCAGGGGGCAATCTGGGAAAACCGTATCAACACACTTGTTCTTTCCGCCGGCATCTGCCTGAGTCATACACTAACTTTTCTCCCCCACCCTGGGGAAATGGTCCACAGCTCTACTGAGGATGGGACCTGCATATTTTCTCACTCTGGAGAAACCCATATTTTCTCTCTCTTTTTCTCTAGTTTCTGGGCCACACTCAGTGGTGCTCAGGGCTTACTCCTGGCTCTACGCTCTGGGATCTCTCCCGGTGGGGCTCAGGATATCAGGGATCAAAGCTGGGTCAGTCAAGTGCAAGACAGGTGCCCTGGCCACTGCACTATATGGCTCCAGCACCTGGAATCCAAGACTTCTTACCCTTCAGGTTTATCCAGGTGGGGTGAGAACAAAAGTGCTTTGTAACACAGCCAATGCACACACAAGTAAGAAAAAGAAATACGGTGTAAGTCAATCTAGAAGCTATCAGCTACTTCTTTCACAGTGGTTGAAACTTTTGCCGAATTCCTTCTAACACAGAGATATGCAGACAAAGGACATGGGCCTTTCAATCATTACCTCTGAGGATTTAAATGAAATAGGGCTGGATGATAGTACAGCGGGTAGGGCATTTTGCCTTGCACACAGCCAATCAGGGTTCAATCCCTGACATCACTGGGTGTGACCCCCCCAGAAAGGAAATACTTAAACTCACTTGAAGCAGTGGCTTTGGATCCCCCCACCCCTGCTCCTCACGCGCTATTCTGTTTTCACTCCCAACACAAACAGGGTGTCCCCAACTCCTGGAACAAGTCCAAGTCAGATTCTTATAAAATCCTTGTCAGGGCAACTATTTTGAAATGAATTACAATTTCCTGGGGTAAAAAGGAAAAATTCCCTTCTGATGTGATAACTGGCTGTGAGCCAAAGTGCTATTAAAAAAAACTCATGTTGGAGTAAATAAAGAAGGTGGGGATAGAAATTCTTTGGGTGAGTTCTCAGCCAGTGACGCCTAGTTCTGCACGCAAAGATCACTCCTGGCGGTGCTCAGTGGACCCTAGGGGATGCCGGGAATCAAACCAGAGTTGGCTGTGTGCAACACAAAGACCCTTCCTATTGTACTATTGCTCCAGCCCCCTCAGGTGGGTTTTGATTGTGCCCAAGAGTTTGGCTCCAGGGGTTGGAGCAATAGTACAGCACGGAGGGCATTTGCCTCACATTCAGCAGACGCAGGTTCGATCCCCCGGCACCTATATGATCCCCGAGTACCACCAGGAGTAATTCCTAAGTGCAGAGCCAGGAGTAACCCCTGAGCATTACCGGGTGTGACCCAAAAAGAAAAAAAGAAAAAAGAACTAGGATCAAACAGTGCAGACATTAACGGCATTGGGCCATATTCCTTTTAACTGTTTCCCAATGGGAACCCAACCCCAGGTTATAAGCGATCAGGAGATGTAGACAAACCTTCCCTTCCTCCTCTCCATCTTGGGTCAACTCTGGAGAAGCAAACATCAGGGGCTACCGAGAGCAGGAGTACCCTCGGAAGTCACACACCCTGTCCCCATCCCATCATACCCACGTCTACTCCCTTCCTTTCTCTCTCCGCTCCTTCACTCGGCTTGTTGTTCCGTTTATGATTCCTTTAGTCAAGCAGATGTTTCATCACTGGTCTTTACTTCCATCCCCTTCCCCACTGGAGTCGAGTTGTCAAGCCCACGATGCTATTATTTCAAAATCATAAATTTTGCATCTGATGTCCAGTCTTTAATCCACTTAAAAATCAAACTTAAGGGGCGGAGCGATAGCCCAGCGGGTAGGGCGTTTGCCTTGCATGCGGCCGGCCTGTGCCGGCCTGGGTTCGATCCTCGGCATCCCATATGGTCCCCAGAGCACCGCCAGGAGTGATTCCTGAGTGCAGAGCCAGGAGTAACCCCTGAGCATTGCCGGGTGTGGCCCAAAAAAAAAAGGGGGGGGGGAGTAGAGTGAGAGGAGGGTTGAGCCGCCGCGACAAAAGCAAAAAAAAAAAAATCAAACTTAAGATATGGGGGTCCTGTATCCAGCCTTGGGTGTACGTTTTCATGAAACCGTCCAGATATTCCAGCACGGAACATCAGCAGATTTATTTTTTATTTGAGGGTTGAGCCACACGTGGCCATGCCCAGGCTCCTGGCTCTGGGCTCAGGGGTGACTCCTGGCAGGGCTCAAAAGACCTGATGGAGTGCCGGGATCAAACCCAAGTCGACAGAGTACATGTGAGTCCAGTACCCTAACCACTGTACTATCTCTGTGGCCCCAGAAACACAGCATTAAATGTACTAAGATGTCCAATCGCTCCCTTTCAAAAAAAAAAAAAAAATAACTAAAAGCAAAGAAATTCCGACCGCTGGTCTGTTTATCCAGGGCTCCCGTCCAGAGAAGCCCACAGAGGAGCAAGCCGCCACACACACCGCCCACGCTACCTTTCTCGACACACCACGCCGCTTCTTATTCTCTGTTGAGAAACAGATTCTCAGTGCTGCAAACAAAGGTGGAAAACTGTGGCTCTTTTTCAGAGTCCACTGCCCAGACCGTCATTTCAGAAACAGTCTGGGGTAGCGGGAGGAGAAAAGCAAAGACAGAAACCTTGAGCCTTAAACTCCCAACTATAACGTTGAGAAATTCTGCAGAGCCCAGCGCTCCCTTCCCCGCCTCCACAAGTCCTGCACAAGAAAACCCACAGTGTTTCTGGAAGCATAAAGCACAGTACTGCACCCCCCCCACCCCCACTCATAACTCTTGGCGATTTTCCCGGGAGATGCAAATCCTCAGGAGGTGAGGGGGTCAGGCCAAACATGCCTTTTCGGTAGGTTCAATGCGGAAGGCAAAAGCCAAGAAACCAAAACACAGACTGATATTTCCGCTGGCGAGTTTCCTGCAGGCAACGGACACGCTGTTGGCTGATTTCCTGAGCAGAGGCAGAAACTTACCAGTACAGCTGATCTGTGCTTTTAGTCGGTGCTTCAACGGTGCATGCAAGCAAAGGCAGAACTGCAGGGAGAACCCACAGCCCAGGAGGCGGAGCCACTGTCTGTTTTCCCTGCATCCTGGCTGCGCTGACAGATCTGGCACTCCTCACCCAGGTGCGAACCTCAGCTCCCCTAGCACTCTCTTGGCCTCAGTGTCTGGAGTTGGGGATGGGAATCAGGCCCTTTAAAATCAGCCTATCCCGCCTCACCATCCTCCCCACCCTGCACTAGGGGCTTCTCCCAAAGTTCTCCCAAACACCAGAAGCAGCTAGAGTCAAAAAATGAGCTTCCCCCTCAAAGAAATTTCTAGAATCATGCCCAGACACCCGCCGCCACCCCCATCCCCTGCCGTGTTTACCATTTCAGGGGGAAGTGGTCGGGGCTGAACAGACACCAACTGAGCAATGCTGGAGGCTGATGCAGGCTTCCTGCCCCGAACCTTCTCCAACAGTTCTCCAGCCCAATGGACAGACGAAGCCAAGTTCTTTAGTTGGGGTTTTTTTTTTTTTCTTTTTGGGTCACACCCGGCAATGCTCAGGGGTTACTCCTGACTCTGCGCTCAGGAATTACTCCTGGCGGTGCTCAGGGGACCATATGGGATGCTGAGAATCAAACACGGGCCGGCATGGGCTGGCCGCGTGCAAGGCAAACGCCCTACCCGCTGGACTGTCGTTCCAGTCCAGTTGTTTTTTTTAAACCTTTAAAATGTCTATCTCAGGGCTGAAGCGATAGTATAGCAGGTAGGGCATTTGCCTTACACACAACTGACCTAGGTTTGATCCCTGGCATCCTGTAGGGTGTCCTGAGCACGGCCAGGAGTGATTCCTGAGTATAGAGCCAGGAGTAATCCTTGAGCATCACTGAGTGACCCAAAAAGCAACACATTTTTTTAAAAAGCCAAAAGTGCGTCTCAGACAGAGCGGCAGACACAGTGTGCCAGCCAGGGAGGTGACCTCATTACAGAGGTCCTGGCCTTGCACATGACCCCCGTTCAATTCCTGGCATCCAAACACAAGCTAAGACAGATCACCCAATTAGTTGGGTTTTTTTTTTTGGGGGAACACCAGGAGCTGGAAAACAAACAGTACAGAGGTAGGGGGCTTGCCATGCACCCAAGACAGCCATTCAATCCCCAGGACCACCCCCAGACTCCCTGGAGCGCTGTCAGGAGTGATCCCTGAGCAAAGAGCCAGGAATAAGCCCTGAGCACAGCTGGGTCTAGCAACCAAATCTAAAAAGAAAAGGCAAAAACTATGCCGAGTGACAATAAACACCAAGCGGAGAGAAGAAAAACCAGCTACAGACTTCACCCTCCCTGCTGTGGCCCAAAGAACCCCACCAGCCCCTCGGACACCCTGAAAGGAGTCACAAAGTCACTCCGTGTGGACGACCACAGACAACCCCCACTGGTTTGTGGAGCACCTTCCAACATGCAGGGGGTACCAGAGGGCGTCGGCCCCCCCCCTTCTACTGGCCACTAGGAAGCCACGAGTGACATGAGCAGAACACGTGGGCCTCACTTCCGGTCAACCCTATCTTCTGCTGTTTCTGTCAACAAAATACACAGGAAGCCGCATCTGGGAAATGGATCCCATCACTAGTACAGATGCAGTCCCACCTATCCTCCCATCACCCAAAGTGGGGAAATCTGGCTCCACCCAACCAGGATATTTAATTGAAGCCATTGCCTTGGGCCCCAGTGTCTGACCTCAGTGCCCCCAAGGAGTCGCCTTCCAGAACGAATAGATCACTTGGTCACTTGGGGACTCAGAAGGCTTTCATTCCCGGCCAATAACCAACAGCCACGACTATTTCTTTCCAAAAATGAAATTATTTACAGAGGATGTAATCGCGCCACAGAGCACTGGCTCATTAAGTTTATAAACACGGGAAATTTGGCCCTTCAGAGGCTCCTGGTTTGCTCACAGCTTTGCAGCGCGTGCCAGAGGGAAGCGGCGCCGCCAACGTCTCGTTCATTAAGACCTGCAGGACACTGCAAACATCCCCAAGTAGTGGAGGAGGCGGGGCTCGCGTGTGCATGTCTGCATGCAGGCCAGGGCGTGTGTTTGTGTATGCCAGTGTGCGTGCATGTATGCACGTTGAGTGTATGTGTGCATGCCTGCCAGTGTGGGTGCCTGTGTGCGGTACACGTGTCAGTATGTATATGCGTGTTTGCATGGGTGTATGGGTGTGCAGCGATTTCTTTAGACTCTGCTCATGAACAAAACTAAATTAAAATCAATCTTCCATGATCACTCTGGACAAGAACTGCGTGCTGAAAGGAGGTAAAGGGGACAGAGAGGGAGGGAGAGAGAGAGAGAGAGAGAGAGAGAGAGAGAGAGAGAGAGAGAGAGAGAGAGAGAGAGAGAGAGAAGTGTGGGGCTGCCAGAGGGAAACTGGGGGCTTCGGTGGTGGAAAATGTACACGGGTGAAGGGTCGGGTGTCAGAACATTGTGTGACACAGCTTTGAGACAGACAACTGTCTATCTCATGGTGATTCAACTAAATAAATAAATAAAACAACCATAATTTTCTGATTTTTTTAATTAAAATTTTTTTTTCTTGGGACCGGAGCAAAAACATAGCAGGTAGGGCCTTGCACGAGGCGGCCCAGGTTCAATTCCCTGGCATCCCATATGGTTCCCTGGGCACCACCAGGAGTGATTCCTGAGTGCAGAGCCAGGAGTAACCCCTGAGCATTGCTGGTGTGTCCAAAAAGAAGCAAAAAAAAAAAAAAATTCTGGTTTGGGTCATACTCCAGTGTGTCCAGGGTTTACTACTAGCTTTGTGCTCAGCAATGACTCCTAGGGGCGTCGGGGTACCCTGCAGGGTGCCAGGTCTCGCTGCTTGGTCAGCCATGTGCAAGCCAACTGCTGCCCTATCCCTCTAGTCCGTCGTTTCTTATTGCAAGGAACAGTATAAAAAAACAGTGAGTTGGGCTCTCCCCCCCACCTTTCTCTCGTCCCAATGAAATTTAACATAGCAAATACTGATAGGGATAAGTAATTTGATGCAACAGGTGATTTGGTTGTGATCACCTTTCCCCTAACGTGTTGTGTGTCCACGTTTTTGTGTAGTTGCCACAATGGTTGTCCACCAAGACTGTCACCTCTGCCTTCTAGCACTGCGACAACGTGCTGATGTCTCCACCTCGCCGACAGGGGGCGCTGCACCCACCACCTCCTCCCTGCAGCACACACGCAATAGCCAAGCACTTGTGGCGAAGCAAGACAAGAGACAGGGCCAGCGCAACACAGGAGGAGGGGAAAATAAGGTGGGTCACGGGAAACGGCATGAAGAGCAATTAGAAAAATGACGGCTGCGCCCCCTGCCAAGTCCACATCTGTGGTGTCGCGAGTGTGGAGCAGCCACCAGAGGCCTCAGTGGACAAAGAGGAGACACTGAGGGGGCAGTCACTGCTCAGGATGGCACTCTCGGGCGGCCCCAAACATTCGCCGTGGAGACCCCATCAAAGTTGGGGTGCAGGTGCACACAGGCGCTCTGGTCGGAGGAAGCTGGCAGCCTCCCAAAATGCACCCGGGAGGTGCTGGGTCAAGGGCTCAGGAAGGACACGCTGCTCAGACTGAAGGAAGCTTCTGGAAGGGGCGGCTTGCAGGCATGACTCCAAACAGACTCGTGGCTGCTTTCAGCAAATTCAGGGGAGCCTTGGAAGGGCACATGCCCAAAAGTTAGGGTCCCTGTGCAGAACCCCAGCTCCACAACTGAGATGCTTCCGATGGCGTTGAGTGTGTTTGATGCAGAGATCCGATTCAGGAAGGCTCTCGGGCCTCTGTCCGGGAACTGACCACAGCAACATGCACGAGCATTCCTTCCCAACTCCCTCAAAGACCCCCTCCGAGTTTGGGCCACGCATCCCTCCTCAATCCCGACTCTGCCCAGCGGCACTGTCCAGCCAGGATGCAGGCTAGGGCACACAGCAAAGGCTGGTTCCCTTCATCTCTGCCCACCCGCAGCAACCCTCGTACCCTGCCCTCTCCTTCACCCCTTCCCCCTTCCCTGACAGTTCCTTAACTGGGCTGGCATTGCCTCCTTGGCCTGGCACCTTTCAATCCGTGTCCTTCCTCTAAAATTTTCAGATTGGTACTTGGATCCAGGAACCTGAATCAGGTTCAATATCTTGGCAAGGAGAAGGGGACTGTGACTCATCAGAACACAGGGAATTTTTACTTATTATTACTGTTTGTGGGTCACACCTGGCAGTGCTCAGGGTTCATTCAGAGATCATTCCTGATGGGAATGATCAGGCTTGGGGACCCTATGGGATGCTGGGGATCGATCTGGGATCAGGTGCATGCAAGGTAAACATCTTTCCTGCTGTAATATCTCTCAGGCCCCCAAAGGATATTGTTTATTTATTTTGTTATTTTGGGGGAGTCACACCCAGCAATGCTCAGGCTTTACTCCTGGTTTGGCGCTAGGGAATTACTCTGGCAGTGCTCAGGGGACCATATGGGATGCTGGGGATCGAACCCAGATCTGCAGTGTGCAAGGCAAATACCCTCTCCGCTGTGCTATCACTACCTACGCCCCTCCCAGACTGAGGTTTTTTTTTAAAAAGACGAGGCTGGGAGCTAGGGAGATAAAAGAGGGGTTAAGCTATCTGCCTTTCAGGCCCCTCAATCCCAAGCACAATATGGTCCCCCAGCATCGCTGGGTGCAGCTCTGAGGCCCTGACCACTGCTGGGGTGACCCCAATGATCCCCAACACTGAAAGGCCCAAACAGCACCACTGAGGGCCCAATTAGCCCAAAATCACCAAGTGGGATCCCTGAAAATTTCATTTTGTTTTGAAATCATACCAGGTGGTGCTCAGGGTATTTATTTGTTATTTTTTGGGGGGTGCACACTTCGGCTATGCTCATGGGTTACTCCTGGCTCTGCACTCAGGAATTACTCCTGGTGGTGCTCAGGGGACCATATGGGATGCTGGGGATTGAACCCAGGTCAGCCACATACGAGGCAAGCACCCTCCCCACTGTACTATTGTTCTGGTCCCCATCCTGAGCACAGCTTGACAGCATCCAAAACAAAGATGAGCTGAAGGAACCCAAGAAAATAAAGATAAGGGTGGACCGACCCTGCAGATGGCTCACAGAGTGAGAGAACGTGTCTTGCATGCAGGAGATCCAGGTTTAATCCCTGGCACCTCAAGGTCTCCAAGCACTGCCAGAAGCAGCCCCTGAGCACAGAACCAGGAGTAACCCCAGTGCACAACAGGGGAGGTCCTCCCTCAAATAAGCAAACTAAGAGACTGAAGATGAATTGCAGATTACCAGAAAGGGAAAGAGATGAATGGGCTACGGGGTACAGGGATTCATTTAAGGTGAAGGGCAGACATAAGGGACTTGGTGTGGCGGAATGAACTTCCTCAAATAAGTACAGACGCTGATTTATCACGGCCGGCGCCTGAAAGTTATATGACACTCTCTGCCTCATTACCTCCATAAAGCTGGTGGGAAAGGAAGACCTGGCTGACATTGCGCTTATCTGCTATGGGAAAAAGTGAAGAAGAAGGAAGTGAGGTCGGGAGCTGCAGCAGAAGGCCAGCAGGAGGGCATTTCTCTCGCACACCACCTACCTGGTTTCTATAGTCGGCGTCCTATAGAATCCCACCAGCACTGGCAGGAGTGATCCCTGAGTGCAGAGCCAGGAATAAGTCCTGAATATCGCCAGATGTGGCCCAAAGACCAAGGAAATAAGAATAAGATGGGGAGGCCAGAGATCAGGGGAAAGTGGCATCAGGGTGTGTGAGCAAAGTGGAGAGCAGTAAAGTCCCCAAGTCCCCCCCAGCTCTGGTCTCTCTAGACCCCATTCCCAGGGTTGAAGACTGGCACTCACCAGCCCCTCACTGGGAAATGCCTGGAGAAGTCAGAGCTTACATTCTGGGGAGAGATTTGGGGCCCACTGAAAATACACAATGTTCCACAGGCCTGGCCTTGTCTGTCACCCCACTTAGTCCCCAAAGAGTGGGGACTGTCCTGGGGGGGGAGCAGCTGTGGGGACTTTCAGAGAGGCAAGGGTACAGGCCGACAGACCTCAGCGTCCTCCCCTGCCAAGGATGCTGAGGGTCCAGAGATGAGGACACGGCCTGCGTCCCTGCACTTCCCACCAGACATTCCCATCGGAACTTTTTCCCAGACCTCAGAACCCAGGTTAGATTCCCAGCACTGCAAGGTCCCCTGAGCAACCCAGGGTGCAGCCCCAGTGGCCCCCAGCACCGCTGAGCGGACTGTTTTGGCGGGACACAGGGCCAGCTCCCAGACCTTGGTCACCCAGAGCATGAATGACGTCTATGTCCCTCTGGGGAGTGGACATCCAGGGCTCCGGAGAAGGCCTCTCACCCCTAGTACTTCCCCCTCACTGAGAGAAGTCCAGAAGGGCTGCAGGTGGGGCCCCAGGCACTGGTGACCTGACCAGGAGCAAGAGGAGTCAAGGGATCCCGGGCCCCAAGGGGGACACACCCAGTGCAAGAGGAAGAGAAGCCTGAGTCCTGGGAAGGTACAAAGTCCTCGCTAAGGCCAATCCAGCTTGTGTCTGCCGAACCAGAGTCTGGGCCACAGTGTTTGAGTTCGACGCTTATGATGCTTGTGCGGTGGGGCAGAGGCAAACAGCAAAGCCCTTTCAGGCCTCCTGGATAATTCTCTTCTCTGTAATGGAGAGTTCTGGGGCCAGAGCAATAGTACAGCGGGGAGGGCACTGGCCTTGCACATGGCCAATCCGGGTTCGATCCCTGGTATCCCTTATGGACCTCTGATCACCGCCAGGAGTAATTCCTGAGTGCAGAAAAGGGATAACCCCTTAGCAAGCAGGCGTAACTCCCCCCAGTAAATAATACAAACAAATAAATAGAATAGAATGAATGAGTCAGTATTCCCAGTGGAGGGAGGGTGGAAAGAGAAATTCATTCCCTGAGGCTGGAGCGATAGTCCAGCGGGTAGGGTGTTTGCCTTGCACGCAGCCAACCCAGGTTCAATTCTCCAGCATCCCATATGGTCCCCAAGCACAGTTAGGAGTAACTCTTGAGTGCAGAGCAAGGAGTAACCTCTGAGTATCGCCAGGTGTGACCAAAAAGGAGGAAAGAAAAATTCCTTCCCTGATATCAGGGGTGTCACTTTTAAAAAAATTTTTTTTAACTAATCAGTGAGATTCCTGACAAACGATGCCTTGGGCTACCTGGCACATGATAGGGTCACGGTGTTACTGGCGCCTGCTCGGGGGTGTGACGCGGGTGTCTAGTGTTAGTGATCAGGATACACCATTACAAGGTTGTTCATGATTGGGTTTCAGTCATATGTTATTCCTATATCCATAGGGGATGTCTCTTTAGTCAAGCTTTCTGGGTCAGAATTCATGTTGGGGGGACCATGCAACGTCGGGGCCCATCACAGAGCCCAGCATGCCAAGTCTAGCCCAATGAGAATCGCTCCAGTTTTGTACATGGCTGACCCAGGTTCAATCCCTGGCATCACATATGGTCCCACAAGCACCACCAGGAATAATTCCTGAGTGCAGAGCCCACCGTAACACATGAGCAATGCTGGGCATGACCCAAAGAGAGAGAGAGAGAGAGAGAGAGAGAGAGAGAGAGAGAGAGAGAGAGAGAGAGAGAGAGAGAGAGAGAATTGCTCCATCCTGCTCACTTTTAACATGACTGAGCTCCAAATTCTACTCTTGCCCTGACCTCTTTTCTCCCATTCACTTTTCAGTCTCACTTACCTGGGGAGACCACTGAAGCTATGCCAAATGCCACATGCATTGCCTACTCTCTGCCATACTGAGCCCCTCTCCTCCAAATGTTTCCAGCCTGGCGGCCTGTGTTCCTACATGGGTCCACTGGTTGGATTGGACTCCCACCTATAATTCCTGGTGCGATCACACAGCAGCTGAAAGTGACGGCTCTGGGAGTGACGGAAGCTCGGAGCTGCCAAGGCCTAACCCCATCAACTGGCGTCACTCCTGCAATGCCTCTTACAATGCTCCGAGGTAGCTGTTGTCCACACCCATCCACTCCTCTGTTCCTGGGAAAAGGAAGGTCACACAGAGTCCAACCTCAGGACAGCAGACTCTTCAGGGGCCCTCCTAGGGGGACAGGCGACACCACTGACAGAACCTGCCCCTAAGCCCCCAGCCTATCCCTCCCTGGGCCCATCCATTCTGCAAGTCCCTCCTCTTCCTTCTTCCTCACAGAGGCAGTAGAAATTGCAGTGACTGAGAAGATAAGAAGTACAGGAACAGGGAAATGGGTCCTCAGGCCCTGCCTGGGCTGAGCCTCCTATGAACTGTAGAGCTGCTCTTTCAGATGGGGGGAAAGCAAAGTCCTAAAGGAATCATGAGTTATTACGAACCCAAACTTGTCACACCGGCGATGCTCAGGGTTTATCCTGGCTCTGCACTCAGGAACGTGGTACTCTGCACTCTGGTGGTGCTCGGGGACCCTACAGGATGCTGGAAATCAAACCCAGGCTGGCCACATGCAAGGCAAGAGCCCTTCCCAATGTCCATTCGCTCTGGCCACCAACAGCTACTTTTCAAACTCTGTGTAACTGGGATGCAAATGATAGACATCAGGTGAGGGGACTTGGGGTCACACCAGGAGATGCTCAGGCATTACTCCTGGCTCTGTGCTCACGGATCTGCCTTAACCCTGTTCACTCTCTCCGGCTTATTCATGTACTTTTTTTTTTCTGCAATCAGCAGTGCTCAAGGAATCTTGAGTAAACTCCCAGCTCTGCATCAGGAATCACTCCTCATGGTGCTCAAGGGGACCCTATGGGTGGTCAGGGATTGAACCCGGGTTGGCCGCATGCAAGGCAAATGCCACCCCCTGGCTGTACTATCACTCCGGTCCTACCAAGGACATTTTAAAGAACTTGCATTGGACAGTTGTCATGGGATTGGGGGGTGGGAGCAGAAGCATTTCTCTGAGTCCCAGGAATGATGACAGGCAGATTAAGGCTCCTCAGACATACTCAGGGGTCAGTGTATAGAGTACTGCATGATACGGCCCAGGAGAGCAGGTGCTGAGAGATCCCACAGTATTCTCTCAACGGCACCAGTAAACTCCCGAATCAGCGCCCATGTGGCTGTAGCCCAGAGCTACCAGATTAGCAAAACCCAAGGCAATAAAATTAGATCTCCAGGGACATTTAATGTTCAGACAAAGGGTGGTTGTTAGCATCTGTAGATCTTCCATCTCCATCCCACCCCGTAAGAAATACTTACTCTAAAATACACTGTAGTTTTGCATGCACGGTCTTTTATCAGACGGACAAAACCCAGTCCACCAGCTTGCAAAGCTGCTAGGACATTCCAAGCGAGGTCCAGAGGCCAGCAGATCCCAAGAAGCACCTTGAGGCACCGCACACTTAGCCCAGTGGGGCTGGCTTGCCAGATGGTCCCCGATGTGAGTACGCAGACACCTCCACATGCATGCACGGTGCCATGGAGACGTACCCCAACTGTCTGCTGCCTGGCTCGCCCAATTTAGAAGTAGACAGCCCCAGGATTTCAGAATTGGAGACGAGCAGATCTTTTTGGAAGCGGGGGTGGGAAGAGTAATAAAGGTGATGTCATTCCCAAATGCAAAGAACCATCCTATGACCAGCCGGCAGAGTGGGAGTGAAGAGAGGGAATAGGGGGTGCTACCCACCGCCTGAACTAACGTGCCTGCACCCTGCTGCCCTGGTTCTGTTTATTACTAGGGCGCGGGCTGGTGGGGCCTCAGCACGAGGGGCTGTGAATCCTCCTGGGGACAAAGGTGAGGGTGCCCAAGCCCGGGGCTAGGTCGGGTATGAAGCCCGAGGGAGCGTGGGGGGAAAGAGGAAAACTGGTTGGGGTGGGGAAGGCAGCCCCTGTCCATGGTCCATCCTCCTAAGCCGGATCCTTCACTTAGGCCCATTCTCAATAACGGTCAAAGTGTACCCCCGAGCCAGAGAGAGCTCAAAGGCTGCAGCACAGGCTTTGCATGCAGACATTCTGGGTTCGGTCCCCGAGCACCACCAGGTGTATGCACCCTTTAAAGTTCCCCCTTGGGGGTGGGGAGACAGTTCAGTGGGTATGGCACTTGCCTTGCATATGGCCAACCCTGTTTCAACTTTCGGCACCCTATAGGGTCCCCTGAGCACCACCAAGAGTAATCCTTGAGTTCAGAGCTAGCAGAAAGTCCTGTGCACTACCAGATGTGTGACTCTGCACAACAATATAGTTCTCAATCCTGTGTGGGGGTCCCCCAGAAAGGCACCTCACCTTGGTCCACCATAAGCTGCTCCCCTCAACCTTTGTTTTTTGCTTTTTTTTTGGGGGGTCACACCTGGCAATGCTTAGGGTTTCCTCCTGGCTCTGCGCTCAGTAATTACTCCTGACGGTGCTAGGGGGACTATATGAGATGTCGGGGATCCAACCTGGGTCAGCCTACAGGCTGTGCTATTGTTGCAGCCACACCCACCACCACACACAAACACACCTCTTAATGGGGGCCAGTATGTCCTTAAGGGGAAGGAAGAGCGTCCTCTAACCATCAACAGGACCCCGAGTGTCAAAGTCCAAGATAATATTTATGTGGGATCACATAAGTGGGGGACAGCTTATTCACTCAGGAACCAGGTGTGAATTACCAGCCTGAAATACCTCTACCCCCTTCCCATCAGGGCTAAACCCCTAACAATGTCACATACCCCCAGATGGCCGTGGAAGTTGAAAAGTGGGCCCAAGAGTCACTTTATGAAAAGTGACTTTTATTCTCTTATTTGGGGCCATACCCCAGGGAGGTTGTTCTGGCAGAGCTCTGAGGGATTACGTGGGGTGGACGGGGTGCTGGGGGGCATCACATTGAGGTATCCCACAAGCAAAACCTGAGCTCGGCCCCTGAAGCCATCTTGTCAACTGCTAAAAGGCGTTTAGATAGCACCGGTCACATGTAAGTGTTTTCCCATATCCCGGAAGCCGGATCGAGTCATCCTCCCAACACACACTACAAACAGACCATAGGTCTGTCCGATTCAATCACTGCATCACTACAAATGGGAAAAAACAGAGCGTCAAGACACTGGAACCTGGACCCGAGGAGAGTTCTTGCACCCTGTGATTCCAGGAGTGGAGTGGACCCGAGGTTCACTGCCCCGCCCAGCATCACCAGTTGGTGGAGAGCAACACCTGGGAGGCCCTTCACATGTGGCGTGTATAGTTAGGGCAACACGGAAAGGTTCTGCATCCTCGCCATGTTCCAGGTGGGGCTCTCAGGTCAGGACACATTCGCAAATGGGTACTAAGACTCGAGAGGTGCCACAGGTTGCCTTTCCCAGCAGGCGCTGACTGGAGGAGGCTCTGTGACTGGGACGCTGTAATTGGGCCACCAGGAGTGGAGAAAACACTTCAACCGGCCACTCTGATTGGATGAAGCTCTGCAGTTAGGCCACTGTGGTTGGTGGAGCCCTCCAACTGGGCTACTGTGACTGAAGGGAAGCACTTCAACCAGGCCACTGGAAATGGACGAAGCTGGGTAATTGGGCAACTGTGATTGGTGGAACTCTCCAATTGGGACACGGTAACAGGTTAAAGATCTCCAATCAAGCCTTTAGGAAATCCCAAATTCTAATCTCGGTCACATGGTCTCCCAACACTAGTGATCAGGAGCAACCCCGCCTTCCGAGCAGAGTCAGGAGTAGCCAGAGAGCACTGCTGGGTACAGTCCACAAACAAACATCCCCCTCTCCCAGAAATTATGGTGCGTCATGACCTTCTGTGACCTTGGGGTTGACAGGGCGCTGGACGCCTTAAGTTCGATTTCCAGCATTTCCACCTCCGGGCTGGGCAGCCACAGACTGGAAATGACTTCACCCCCATCTGGAAACCGGAGCAGTATCCTGGGCCAGAGCAGGCTTCAGGGAGCCGAGAGGGAAGAGGGGTGAGGAGGCTCGGAAGGTCTCATTAACCCTGATCTCCGCTCCCGCCAAGGGCAGCTCACAGGCGTGCTGCACACCCCACCTCCGCTTCCAGGCTTTAGGCGAGTGAAAGGTTGAAGAAAGCTTGGGTGATCCTGAGAGATGGTTCTAGAAGGCACAAACCTTGCAGGCCTAGACCCTGCAGAGACCAAGTTCTTGTCACAGTTTTGTCCCTGGTTCACTCTGGGATCTCAGAGTCTCGGTTTCCCAGGGATCTGGTTGAGGCAGAAAATCTATGCTCTGAGCTCTAATTAGCAACCAGAGGTACCTATGAGGGGTTCTGAAGGGTCCCAAAAGAAAAGGAAGAAGCTCCGTGGAATGTTTTCAAAGGAGAAAAGTATCTGTTTCAACAATCAGAAAAGTAGGACTAGCAGAACACGCCAAAGGGAGCCAAGTCTAGGCAGGACAAGAGAGCAAGAAAACTGCAACAAGAAGAATTCAACAGAACTGAGGCGGCCTCAGCCCGTGGGAGGACAACGCTGTCACCAACCTCATGGTACAGAGCCCAGGAAACTCAGAGAACTGTACACGGATGGGTGGGCGTGGGCTGGAGAGTAGGATGGGGGTGTCCAGGTAGGTGAATGGCAGATAAATCATGTCCCCCAGATCCAGGCAGGGGCTGGGATAGGGAATCCCAAGATTCTTCTGACTCATTTCCAACTGGGATCCACATCTAGGGTCCACCAAGCCACAGAGGAGAAACAGTTGATGAAGGTGCAAATGTTTCCAGAAAGTTCCACAAGTCTTTGAAGCTAAACCCTGCAATCTGCCCACCCACTGGACTGGCTGAGAGGGAACTCTGAGGTGAAAGGTACTTTCGGTCACCAACACTGCCATCCCCGCTCCCAGCCCCAGCTCCTCGGGCAGACACATTGGGTGTGAGGGTCTCTCCCACCTTTCAGAGACAGGAAGTGCCCCAGTGACTGGGCATCCAGCACCCCAGCTGAATACAACCCTGGGGAAAAGGGCCTATGTCTCTGAATTAGTGATTCTCCGTGAGTTCAAAAGGTAAAATCAGAGTATCCAGAAAAACTACTAATGCCTTCTGCAATGTCTGTTAAAAAAAAAGAATAACAAAAAAAGCTTTGCCAATGTTTGCCATCCCAGCTTTAAAGGGTCTCACTCTTTAAATAAGGCTGACTTGAAGTTTGTAAAACTCCTTTTTATTTATTTTCCGTTTCTGGGCCACACCCAGCAGTGCTCAGGGCTTACTCCTGGCAGGACTGAGGGGGACCCTGTGGGGTGCCAAGGACAGAACCAGGTCGGCTGCATGCCACACAAGTGCCTTTCTCGCTGTCCTTTCTCTTCTGCCCATGAAGCTAGATTATCTGGAGACAGTTCGTTCTGTGCATGTGTCTAAGACACTTGCCAAGCATGTGGCTGACCTGGGTTCGATCCCCAGCACTCCACCCAAGCACCGCCAGGAGTGATCCCTGAGCTCAGAGCCAAGACTTAAGCCTGGAGCATTGCAACAACACACACACACACACACACACACAAGCCACACACACACCTTTGAAACAAAGGTATAAACAAACACACACACACACACACACACACACACACACACACACACACACACACACACACACACACACACACACACACACACACACACACACACACACACACACACACACACACACACACACACACACACACACACACACACACACACACACACACACACACACACCCTAAAACAAGGCGATTTTGATTCAGCCAGGACTTGTCCCTGGCTGAACTGATCTAATTCCTCTTCCTAGCTTCCCCATGCTGACAATAGGCCGAAGCAAGCCCAGCTTTTGTCCGCAAACAACTCTTTCAGCAATGTGGCGTTAATGTTTCAAGGGCTGACCTTTGAGGGAGGCATCTGTAAACCAGCATCGCTTCCAGAAACTCTGGGACAAATTCCCTCTCAATGCCTGCGGGACAGTGACCCTCTTTCATTTTTTGATTTTTTTGTTTAGGCCACACCCGGCAACACTCAGAGCTTACTGCTGGCTCTGCACTCAGGGATCACCCGGGCAGGGCTTGGAGGGCCCTATGGGATGCAGGGATCAAACCGGATCTGTGCACGCAAGGCAAGCGCCCTCCCTGCAGTGCGACCTCTCTCGCCAGCTACCTTCGCTCTCTGAACTTACTGCAGCCAAAGAAAGCATCCAGCAGGCATGCCCAGCCTACTATGCCAAGGAGAAGACAAATCGAGTGATCCTGGTATCCATAAATCTGGGGGGTGGGATTGTGAAAATGTTGGCACAGCTCTGCTTAGGCACACACCCCAGTCGTGAATCTGAAGGCAACTTGGAATGGGGGTTCCAAGAAAGGGGCAAAGATCTTCTTGGCTTCTGTTTGATCTCAGCGGTGGCCAGACCTTTAGAAGTGATGCCACGCTGTCAGTGACAAGACCCTGAATGCAGGCACGCCTTCCGAACACACACATCTGGACATGGGCAATTTCGTTCCTTGAAAAATCTCAACTGATACCACCAGTTGGAAGTTCAAGGTGGGTTTTCACAAAAAACCTTTTTTTGTCTTTTTTGGTCATACCCAGCAATGCTCTGGGGTTACTCCTGGCTCCACATTCAGAAGTTACTCCTGGCAGTGCTCAGGGGACCATATGGGATGTCAGGGATTGAATCCGGGTCGGCCGCATGAAAGGCAAATGCTCTCCCAGCTGGACTATCGCTCCGGCCATTCACAAAACTTTTTTTGTTTGCCGTTTTGCTTTTTGCGGGGGCCACACCTGGTGACGCTCAGCGGTTACTCCTGTCTCTGCACTCAGGAATTACTCCCTGGTGGTGCTCGGGAGACTCTATGGGATGCTGAGGATAGAACCCAGGTTGGCCACATGCAAGTCCTTACGCTGTCTGATCTCTTTCCCCCACCAAATAGTTTTCTTTTGTCACGATCATGATAGGACCACAGCTGGCTGTTCTCTGGGCTTACACCTGAATCTGAGCTCAGGCATCACTCCTGGTAGGGCTCAGAGGACCCAAGGGGGTGCCAGGGATTTAACCTGGGTCAGCTGTATAAAGGCAAGCGCCCTCCCGCTGTACTATCTCTCTCAAAAAGGTCATTTCTGGAGACCAACCAGCATCTGCGCAGGTGTCTGGAGCCAAGTGCGGGTTTCAAACCCAAGTCGGGAGCATGTTTGTCCAACTCAGTGGACAGAGCCCCAATCTGTGCTCATGACAGAGAGAAGGAAGGGCGCTTGCCTTCCACATGGCGGACCCGGGTTTGATCCCCAACATCCCATATAGTCCCCCTGAGCACTTCCAGGAGTGATCCCTGAGCACCACCAGGTGTGGCCCAAAACAAACAAACAAACAAACAAACAAATAGTCAGAGAGAACCAGGGACCATTCCAGAAAAATCTAACAAGGCACTAAAATCTCTGTTACCAACCAACTACTTCCATAAATTGGCCCACAGCACACCACATGCTCAACTGAAGCCAAATCTCAGAGCAACATTGTTCATCTATTGACACTGACAATAGTGAATAAAGACTGTCCCCTTGTCCATCTGCAGACAGAGAAGTCAAGATGTTTTCAAAAATCTCCCCTGGTCAAATTATAAAAAAAAAAAAAACTTGAAAAAATGGTACAGGGATTATGGTGCTTGCCTTGCATGTGGCCAACCCCGGTTTAATCCCCTAGTACATGGTCCTCTGAGCAAATCTACTACATGCTCCTCTAAGCACTGCCAGAAGGGAGTCCCTGAGCCTTGCCCACCCCACTCCCAGGAAAAAAAGCTTTTTAAATGAAATCATGAAATTTTCTTATAAATGGGTGACACGGAGAGTATCAAGCCGAGTGAAATGAGTCAGAAGGAGAGGGACAGATACAGAATGACTGCACTCATTTGTGGGGTATTTTTTAAAAAAGTACGAAACTAATATCCAAGGCCAGGGAAAACGGGGGCAGGTCAATGGTTGGAAGCTTGCCACAAATGTGGCGGGGGAGGAAGGAATCGGGCAGTTAAGACAGAGAAGCGACAAGTCTGACAATAATAGTTGGAAATGATTACCCTGGACAAGAACTGAACGTTGAAAGTAAGTAAATGATATACATGATAACCTTTGTACCTGAGTGCAAACCATAATGCCCAAAAGGAGGGAGAGCGAGAGAGACAGAGAAAGAGAGAGAGAAAGAGAGATAAGAAAAAGTACCTGCTGTGTGTATGGTACGAAATGGTGGGGGCGGGATGGGTGTTGAACATTGTATGACTGAAACCCACTCAGGGAATAACTTTGTAACTGTGTATCTCACTGTAATTCAATTTTAAAAAATTAAAATGACTGGGGCCAGAGCGATAGCACAGCGGGTAGGGCATTTGACTTGCACATGGCCGACCTGGGTTCGATCCCCGCTTCCCATATGGTCCTCTGAGCACCGCCAAGAGAAATTCCTGAGTGAAGAGTCAGGAATAACCCCTGAGCATCGCCGGGTGTAACCCAAAAAAAAAAAAAAAAAAAAAAAAAAGAAATTGTTCAGCATAAAGAAAAAAGGGGGAAATTTAAGCAGTAATTCATTGATTCTGGAGTTTTTGTGGGTTTTTTTTTTTTGGGTCACACCCAGCAATGCTTAGGGGTTAGTCCTGGCTCTGCACTCAGGAATTACTCCTGCCGGTTCTTGGGGGGACCATCTAGGATGCCGGAGATCAAACCTGGATTAGCCGCATACAAGGCAAACACCCTACCCGCTGGACTATCGCTCCGGCCCTGATTCTGGTATTGCATCATAAATTGGTCCCTAAATCCCCACATATATTTCAACTTCCACATATACTGAAGTAAAGAAACTGGCAACAGGATGCAATGCACCATTTTCTCCCAAAAGGCAGTATTTCGCTTCCATTTCTGCAGGATTTCAGAATTGTCTGAGAAAACAACAAACAAACGAAACACTAATCCTGAGACACAGGGTGGGTGGGTTTTGCCAAATTTGTTTCTTAGTATGTCAGACGGACTGATCTCAAGTCTATCTTGCAAGCTTCCAAGATATATTGGAAGAAACTCTGAAATCAGGTTCTCTTTCAGAACAGCAGGTATCAGACAATTTCAATCCCTTAAAATTCACTGCCGGGGTGGGAGTGATAGCACAGCGGGTAGGGGCGCCTGCCTTCCAAGCAACTGACCAGGGTTCGATCCCCGGCATCCCACATGGTCCCCAAGCTCTGCCAAGAGTAATTCCTGAGCAAAGAGCCAGGAGTAACCCTGAGCATCGCCAGGTGTGACTCAAAAAGCAAAAGAAAATAAAATTCACTGGTCATTTACATCCAGTGAGATGTCCAGTGGCTTACCATATTTCAACTATATACCCCATAATCACATGCCTGGCATGCCATATGGTCTCCTGAGCACCGCCAGGAGTAATTCCTGAGCACAGAGCCAGGAGTAACCTCTGAGCATTTTTGGTGCGACCCAAAAAGAAAAAAAAAAAGCTTATAAACAATCATACACTCATACACCCTCAAACACACTCATATACTCAAACACACTCACACATACTCAAACACACTCACACAACATTGAAACTCAGTCATAAACACGCACTCATACATACCCAGAGTCACATTCATACACACTTTCATGCACTCTCATATAGTCACACACACTCAGACATACTCCACTCACACATGCTCATACACACAGCTGGTGTGGCCCCCAAACAACAAACAAAACTATTTGGCAACAAGGCTGAACTAGCATTTCAATATGCTGGATGAATTAAAAACAGATCAGGGGCAAGAGTACAGCGGGGAGGATGTTTGCCTGGCACACAACTGACCTGGGTTTAATCCCCAGTATCCCATAGGGTCCCCTGAACACCACCAGGAGTGATTCCTGAGTGCAGAGCCAGGAGTGACCCTGGGCTTCACTGGATGTGGCTCCCAAACAAAACAAAATTATCAAATTAGTTTTATTGATTTCTCTTCCCAGTGAGAGTTACGTGAGGAAAAGAGAGACAAGTGTGGACCTCAAAGAAAAACTGTCAAGAAGAAAAGATGGTAACGGAAGATGCTCAATGGCAAAGGGGAGGAAAGCCCTTAGATACAGAGACATCAGACACGAGAGATAATATCTCTCCTCTATGAAGGCAGCTTCAGATGCTGAAGAGGAAAAAGCCCTCAAAATCCTATCAAAATGGACCCAAGATAGGGAGAGAAAAGGGGAATAGACAAATGACAACAAACACACGAAAAGGAGCTTCATGTGCTTTGAAAAAGTGCTCAAAGAAAGATGCAAATATGGGGCCGGGCGATAGCCCAGCGGGTAGGGCGTTTGCCTTGCATGCGGCCGGCCTATGCCGCCCGGGTTCGATCCCCGGCATCCCATATGGTCCCCTGAGCACCGCAGGAGTAATTCCTGAGTGCAGAGCCAGGACTAACCCTTGAGCATCGCCAGGTGTGACCCAAAAAGCAAAAAAAAAAAAAAAAAGATGCAAATAGCAATTAAGCTCAGGAGCAGTGTGGGGAGGGGAATTCTCTGACATGCAGATTTGGGGTAGACAAGGTGGGGGTCAGCCAGTCACATTTGAGTCTCCTCAAACTGGTGGGAACCAATACGGACAGACAGCCACACAAGGAGCTTACAGACGGCCAAGTTGCAAACGCATTTCTCCCTTTGACCCAGGGAACCCCTCCCCGTTCTTGGAACCCGTCTCAAAGGGTGGCAACGGATGAGAAATCTCAGCATAAATATTCAGAAGGCTGCCAAGGGCGGCTGGGGGGCTGGGAGGTGCCCATCACTCAGCTGTCCTTCAGGAGAAAGAATGTTTAGGTTCAGGCAATAGGTCTGATTTGCAAATAAGCGCCCGCGGACAAAAACAAATCATTCCCGCCACAAAGGGGGAGCAGAAGCTTGCAAACACATCACAGCCTGGAGTGAATCGCGGCTGGTGCACTTATGCAGCAGATTCTCCGCAGTGGGAAGAAGCCATGAGAAATCTTTTTTCTTTTCCCTGGCTTAGGGTGATTGTCTAATTGAAAATAAAAGGCGCAAAAGCCTAAGTATCTGCCCTTTCCCACACCCACTCTGGGAGGGAAAAAATAAAGTTATATTGTCTCTATTAAGAAGAAATAACATTGGGGCCGAGCGGCAATACAGCAGGTAGGGCTTTTGCCTTGCATGCAGCTGACCTGGGTTTGATCCCCGGCATCCCATATGGTCCCCGAGCACTGCCAGGAGTAGTTCCTGACTGCAGAGCCAGGAGTAACCCCTGAGGATTGCCGGTGTGCCTCAAGAAAGAAAAAAAAGAAATAACATATATATGTGTATATATATATATATATATATATATATATATATATATATTATATAATATGTACATACGTATGTATATATGTATATTTTTCCCCACCAAACTCAGACCAGTCAGATCATTAAGTCCAGGTCAGCAACAGCACAGAGGGTAAGGCATTGGCACGTGGTTGACGCGATTCGATCCCTGGCATTCCACAGAGTCCTGAGCACAGAGCCAGGAAGAATCCCAGAATATCTCCAGGTGTGGCCCCCCAAACAACAACAGCAACAAAAACCATCATTAACCTACAGCAGTGAGAACCCCAAACAGGGTCTGAAGTCTCTGCATAGCTCCCCCCAAAAGCTCTGGGTGAGAGCATAAGATCAGTCATATGTCTTATTACCGCCAACAATAAAGTGTCATCAGTGACTGTTTCCACGTCGAAAGGATTTCTCAGATTACACTCAGAATCTTCTACACTCAGGCAAAGAAAGACCTTCAAAGAAATAGCTATGAGTGATTAAAATACATAGATGGCTTTAAAATCCACCATACTTGGGGATAAAGAGTATGGGACTTCTGTCAAAGATGTTATCAAGCCAACTCGTTCTTCTGAACATGATTTAATACACAGGGAATAAAACTAAGCATTCGGTTTCTCATCTAAACTCTACCGGAGTGATGCAACGCTGAAGGGATAAAAGAAAATCATCCTTTTACATCCCAAAGTTAAATTACCCTTTGAAGCAGTCACCCTGACTTTGACTTTTGTGGATCTGGGGGTCCAACCCTGGACCTCACGCTTTCATGGCGGAAAAATCCCTAGCTGAGATATAAGCCTGGCCTGGTTGGGAAGAGCAGGGAGCACTGTCAGAGGAGTGTCCTGAGAGCAGGGAGCACTGTCACGAGGAGCGTCCTGAGAGCAGGGAGCACTGTCACGAGAGCATCCTGAGAGCAGGGAGCACGGTCACAAGAGTGTCATCCTCGGCATCAAACCACCCCTTGGTCCCTACCTCCAAAGAAAAACACAGTGCTCCCTGCATGCCATGAGGGCTTTCTATGATGGGCTCTGGCCACACTCCCCACTTGAGTTTCCCGATCAAATCACGCCCTATTTATCAGAAGCACCAAGAAGAACACAGGGACAAATGCCAAGGGAGAACAAGTGAGCTCAGAACGTCAGGAGCCCTGCAGGAAACCCAGAGTTTCAAGGACTCAAGGGTGGGGCAGAAGGAAAGAGCAAAGCAAAGCCTTAACAGGAAAGAAGAGGGGCAGGAATGAGGCGCAGTGGGGAGGCACTTGCCTTTGCCCGGGTTTGACCCCAGCATCCCATAGGGACCCCTGAGCTGCCAGGAGTGATCCCTGAGTGCAGTGCCCGCTGAGGGAGGGAGGGAGGAGGGCTGGCACCAGAGCAGAGGGAGACTGGGGACGGGCGCATGCAGGGCGCATGCAGCAACTCAATTCAACTCCTGACACCACCCCCAGGCCCCAGGGCTGGCCACCAAGCACAGAGCCTAAGTGTGGCCCCAACCAACGCCCCCAAACAAAGATGGAAATTTGCTACTGGACAGAAGCAGTTATGGAAATGGTTCTGATTCTGAAGGCAGCAGGTTCAGAAACACAATGAGTCGACCAGGAAACCTAAGTTTTTCCTTTCTGAGTCTCACCTAGTAGTGCCTGAGGGATCGTCAGGGGCTCCTGTGGGCGAAGCCATCATGAGCTAGAAATCTGAGTTATGAAGTCTATGATAGGTCTCGTTGGGAAAATCTGACACAACAGGGGTGCCAGTTCTAGGTACTCTGGGGCATGATGGAACAACCGTCAGGTCTCTGGCGCCTCCTGGGCACAGCTGATCATTTTAGCAAGGACCCTCTGAAATGGGGGGCATCCGTAAGGCATTTTGTTAGGGGCTTTTGCTAGAGAACTTTCTGTTTGTGGCCATTCCCTGCTCCTGGGGAGGCATTCGCTGTCCGGCCCCAATCTCCCACGTGCCTGGTGTGTCCACACCCAGGACAATCCTGTGTAGGAGCCATGTGAGACCCCACTCCTGTCTCCAATTCCAATGGGCACTCCACAAAGGAGCCCCTGCACCCCTCGGCCTCTGCCAGTAGCCGCTCGGGCCATCGTGGACAAGCCAGAGACCTCGGCTCCACGCTGCCCCATCTCATCTGCCCCGCCTGCCCGCAGCCCGTTACCCGCCCCATCTGCAAACTCATCTCTGAATTCATTTAAAAAATAAAAGCTTCACAGAGCAAAGGGCCTGGGAATAAATGCGGCAAGAAATGAGAAGTCCGGTTCCTTCCGACCTCCCACAGAGATTTAAACCTGCCAGGGCCAAAGAGGTAGTACAATGGGGAGGGTGTTTGCTTTGCGTGGACTCAGGTTCAATTCTCAGCACCCCCACAGAGTTCCCAGAGCCCCACCAGGAGTGAGCCTAAGCAAAGAGCCAGGAGTAAGTCCTGAGCACTGCCAGGTGTGGCCCCCAAACAAAACAAATAGTAAAAATCCACTTGCCTTTTTTCATTCACATCAGACTTCAACAGCGGTGCTGGGAGCCCATGCCACACAGTTCAAACCTGGGGCTCCCGGCTGCACCCCAACCACTCTGGCCTTCAAAGCCATCCTGGGCACGCAGGAGCCGTTTCCACAGAAACCAGGTCCCGGGGACAAAAAGGCCTCGCACCCAGCAGTGACTGTCCCACACTAACACCAGCAAAACGCACAACAGGAAAACGAAATTAACAGGGCACAGGGACGGCAACAGGAAATTCAGAGAATGGATGAAACCGGGGTAGTCGAGCAAAGGGGGTCGCCGGCAGCATTTCAGCAAAACCCTGAAATAGCCACAGAACAGCAGGGAGGGGGCAGGTGCCACGTCCAGGCACAGACGGTGCTGGGAAAAAGAAACCCTGTGAGTTTGGGGAGTCCTAGCTACATATTAAGCAACTAAAAGGTTCCCGACTGCTTAACTACCCTTTGTGACTCCACACACTTGTGGAACACTCCAACCCTTAGATAGGAAGGGACCAGTATGACAATGATAGCTGGAAATGATCACTCTACACAAAAACTGACTGCTGAAAGGAGGAAAAGGGATAAACATGATAACCTATTGCAAGCCACAATGTCGAGAGAGAGAGAGAGAGAGAGAGAGAGAGAGAGAGAGAGAGAGAGAGAGAGAGAAGTGCCTGCCATAGAAGGGAGGCAGGAGGGAAACTGGGGACACTGGTGGTGGGAAATGTGCACTGGTGAAGCAATGGGTGTTGGAACATTATGTGACTGAGACCTAATCACTAACAACTTTGTAACTGTGTATCTCACAGTGATTCAATTAAAATAAAAAATTTAGAAACCTAAAAAAAATCTAAGCAAAAACTGAATAAAAATGAAATAAAATATAAAAAGGTTCCTGTTGGACCTGACACACAGAACAGCAGGTATGGAGCTTGCGCTGCACACGGCCAATCTCCGGCACCCCAAAAGACCCCCCCCACTCTGGCCACCATGAGTGACGGCTTGAGCACAGAGCCAGGAGTCAGACCTGAGCCCTGCAGGTGTGGTCCCCATACCAACAAGCAAAAAAGAGGTTCCAAGGAGCAGAGTGGATCCAAGTAGAACACCTGCTTTGCTATGGAGGAGGCCTTGAGTTTGAAGGTCGAGAAAAACAGAAGAGGTGATGTTTCACCTGACACCCTCCCAAAACACACACACACACACACACACACACACACACACACACACTCACGCACTCACACACACACACACACACACACACAGGGCCTTGGATATTCTTGCATTAACACAGGGTCCTGCCACCCCCCCAAGCGCAGACACAAAGCCCCAGGGAAATGCTTTATGGGGAGGATGGGGTACACTCAGCCCCTAACCCCACCGGCAGCTGAGATAAGAATCCCTCACTCCACCCCACATTTTTCCTAAGCACCAATTTCTCCCTGTCTTCCCTCCTCCAGCGTGGTGGAAGAGGAAGGCACTAAATCATTAAGAGGAACCACACCTACTAAGGGTGGGGCACAAACCCAGAAGTATCCTCCCGGGGCACAAATAAAGCCAGAGAGAGTGTGTTCTTCTCTCAACCTCTCCCCAGCTCCTGGGAAAACCTCGGGCTTATGGCACTTACCTGCCTTGCATCCAGCCCACTTGGATTGGATCCGGCACAGCACACAGTCCCATGAGCCCGTCAGGATGGATCCGTGACCTCAGAGCCAGGAGTAAGCCCTGCACACCTCCAGGGGTAGCCCCAAACCCAACCCTGCTGCTTACAGCCTTGTGTCACCAGACTTTACTACCATAACGAGAGTTCTTAAGTGCTGTGCCTCTAAGCGCAAAACCTTTTTGACAAGGGACCCCACCAAGCTCCTGTGTGGATTTTCTGAGTAGCTGGATTGTCCCACAGACCCAGCTGGGCCTCCTGCAGCTAATTTCCACTCGGAGAGTGTACTTGGAATATTTTATGGGGGAGCAGGAAAAGCCCATCAAATGAGTAGGGACACCCGGTGTTCAAGGGATGAGCTTATTTCCTGCACCAACCTTGAGATCGCCACACAGGAGGGGAAAAGGCGGAAAAGCAGGTGTGTGTCTAGGAAGACGCTGGTCACCACAGCTAGGAAAAATCATAGGGACGTGTTTCAAGATTCGTGGCCCCTTGGGGCTGAATGACAGGACAGCAGGGAAGGAGCCTCATGCGGGGCAGATCCGGATTCCATCCCGCAGCCCATATGGTCCCCCTGAGCGCTGCCAGGAGTAATTCCTGAGTACAGAGTCAGGAAGAAGCCCTGAGCATGGCAGGGTGTGGCCGAAGAACAACAAAAACAACATCAACAACAAAAAGATTTGTGGCCCAGATTTCAACAGAGAAGCTAGACAGTGATCACCAGCTGGGTTCTCTCCTAAATCAGAGGACAGCAAGCAAGCAAAGAGGTGAGAAAAGTCAAATGCTATAGGACAGCGGGGAGGGCACTTGTATTGCATGCAGCTGACCTGGGTTCGATCCCTGACACTCCATATCGTTCCCCAAACAACACAAGAGAGATCCCTGAGCATCGAGTCAGGAGTAGGCCAGAGAGAAAGACAGACACACACAGGGGCAGAACAATAGTACAGCAGGCAGGGCACTTCAAAGCATGTGGCTGACCTGAGTTCGATCTCTGGTACTCCACAGGGTCCTCTGTGTACCGCCAAGAGTGATCCCTGAGTGCAGAGCCAGGAGTTACCCATGGGAGGATTGCCAGGTGTGGTCCAAAAGTAGGAAGGAAAAGGGAAGAGAGGGAGGACGGGGGTGGAGGGAAGGGGAGGGGAGGGAGGAGGAGAGAGGAGGAGGGAGGGAGGAGGGAAGGAGGCAGGCAAAGCAAGACAGACAAGCCTGAGACTCTGAAAGAGCAGAGTACAGTGGACTCAAAAGTGAACACCAGAGCTGGAGAGAAACTCAGTGGGAAGGGCTGGCTGGAGAATGTACCGAGGAGCAGGAGGCCGGGGTTCAAGCCCTGCCATCGAGAGCAGCAAGCTGAGAGTAAATAGCCCCTAAGCACTGCCGGGTGTAGTCCCCAAACCATAGAGAATGAGTTAATAAATGAACACAAATGCATAAAGGTTCAAACACATACACGCTCTCACTAGCACACACACACACGCTGGCAGACTCTCAGTCTTACACATACACACACAATCACATACACACACATACACAGTCTCTCTCTCACACACACATACACACACACACACACACACACAATTATACTTTAGCCCCATCTGCTGAGATGGTCTGAACCAGCCAAACCGGCAAAGGCAGTACATGCTGGAAAAGATCTGAGGGTCTGATGAGGAAGTGGGTGGGAGCCTGGGGAAGGTTTGGGGAGAAGTAGGGCACATCCTGAGGGCAGAGGGCGTCTGGAGCAAGGGGGAGGGGCCAGCAAAGCATCATCCAGTGAGGGAAGGAGTTTGTCTTGTACATGGCCAACCAGGATTGATCCCCAGCATCCCACACAGGCCCTTGAGCACCACCAGGGGTGATCCCAGTGGGTGTGGCCCATAATCAAACAAGTCAAAAGCAATGTGAAATCAGGACGGTGAAAGAGATTGGAGTTAGGCTTAGGGGAAAGGGGAGCCAGGATGAACTCCAGGGTGCCCAGGCCACTGCATTACGTCTATAACAACCTGAACCAAGAGCGGAGGGGTGGCACTCACTGGGCCCCAAAGGAACAGAGACAGGACCATCACCAGAACGGAGATCTTGGCTACAGATTCTGGGAATGCGGGAAGAAGCTGGCCCAAAGGGGCCCAAGTTGCAAGTTCAAAACAGGGAGGCCACGTCCTCTTGGCACACAGCTCCTCCCTGTCAGGCATGTTTCAACATTCAAAAATCCTACCCTGGGGCCAGAGCCATTAGTAGAGTGTGGGCAGGGAACTTGCCTTGCGTGACCAACCAGGTTCAATCCCCAGCATCCCATATGGGCCCCAGAGCACTGCCAAGAATGATTCCTAAGTGCAGAGCCAGGAGTAGGCCTGAGAACTGCAGGGTGTGTGCCAAAAGCCAAGATAGATAGATAGATCGATCGATGGATAGATAGATAGATAGATCGATAGATGGATCAATAGATAGATGGATCAATAGATAGATAGATAGATAGATAGGTAGGTAGGTAGGTAGACAGAGACAGACAGACAGATAAGATAAATAAACAAATATGTAAATGAATGAATGAATAAATGAATAAATAAATATCCTACCCTAGGGTCAGAGATAAAGCACAGTGGGGAAAAGCGCTTGCCTTACATGTAGTTGAGCCCAGAAGGTTTGATCCCCAGTACCAGAGCTTTCCAAGGAGTGATTCGGGAGCACAGGGTCAGGAGTACACCCTGAGCATTGCCAGGGGGGTGGCCCAAAGGCCAAAAAAAAAAAAAAAACATTTAAAAGGAAAGTTACTAAATATATAAAAATCCTAACCAGAGTCTGAGAAATCAGACAAGAGTGAAGGTCATTTTCTGTTTACCGCAGACCCCAGTTCCATCCATGGCACCCCCGATCACTTGAACATCTCCAGGGATCATCGATGAAGAACAAGGATGGGGGTGACCCAAAACCCCACACACAAGAGGGCTTAAAGAAATTGGCACACAAGAGCCCCGTGTTCCATCCCTGGCACCACAGTTCTGGAGCATGGCCAGGTGTAGCCCCAAAATCAAGACACCCCTCCCAACACCCCACCTTCCAAAAAAAAAAGAAAGAAAGAAAATCGGACACCATTTGGGGTTCAGAATCAAAGCTTGGGTACTAATTTTTCAAATGCCACGTCCGTGTCTCATGCAGGGAGTTAATTTTTTCCTTTTTTTCTTTTTCCCTGTTCCTTGACACGTTACAGACCTTGAGTAATTGAGTTCATTCCACGCATCCATCACTGCAGGCAGCCTGTTCTGGCCAACGGCTCTCTGGAGGTCCCGTGCAGATGGCGCAGGCAGCGCTATCTCTGCCCAGGTGGGCACCAGCCCACAACCAGGGGAGACACACGACCAAGTGGCATTCCAAGGGCACAGCCTCCTCCCTACAAGTACACACTGGTGCTAATGCCCGCCCTGCTGCAGGCCTTCAAGTTCTTTCTTGTTGCAACTGTAACTTGTAAATTAAACTTAAGCAAGAGCAGGGGGCGGCTAAATCAATTAACAGCCTTGCTCGGGAGGGTACACAGGTACTTGCCACTCAAGATGCCTGTGGAGGGTCCCGAAAACCACCAGTGATGCTTGAAAGTCAAGAACTGAGCAGCCCACCCTTCCCTGCACCTCGACCCTGGCTTCTAGGGTTCTAAACCCCACCAGATGCCTCTGGGGGTGTCCACAGACCAAAGCAAGGATGCTCTTCAGTTCCATGATGGCCCTGCAGCACATTCTCCTTTCTCCAGGCCGTACTGAGACATGCAAGATAATACTCAGGACTCTTTGGTGAACCAATTCACAGCCCTCTCTGCTCCGAGGGGCGGTGCCAGGATTCTCCGCCTACAGTCTGGGTGGCATCATTCTAGGACAGCATAATGCTGTGGACAGGGAATTCCCGCCCCCCCCCCCCTCCCGGGATGAGACCTTAGTTACTCACTCGATTCGTGAAACACTCCCAAAATTTAACCCATGATGCGGAGAGAGAGGCTCGTGGGGCGGGAGGGGAGCACTGGCTGGGCACGCAGGAACCCCAGGTTCAAGCCCCAAGCCCAGGTGCAGCATTGCTGGATCTGGCCCCAGAGCCCAGAAAGCGAAACAAAAACAATCCAAATCTGAAGTGGACATCTCTGCCTTTAACTGTGGGTTGGGGGGGGTGTGAACTCAGGGTCTCGGGGATGTTACTGGAGATATTCAGCTAACCTCGAAGGCAAGTCACCGCTTGGGCTTCAGGTCAGACTTGCTGGGCCCATCAGGGTGCCATCACCAATGCTCAGGGACCCGCCGCGCTATATGTGAGCTCAAACTCAGGGCTTGTGAATCAGCCACATCACAGGCCACACACCACCACCCTCAACGCCCCCTCTTGTCTGAGTCAGCTGCAGAAAAGTGACTTTGGGACAAACTCCTGCGATTCAAGACGTCTGACCTACCTCCACCCGCCTAGAGGTGCAATTCCCAGGAGTCTGTAAATCCCAGAAGTTAGCACAAAGGAGAGAGATAAACTATTGCCAAAAAGCAAGCCGAGTGCCTCTGTCGAGCTATGAAGCGAAATGAATTTCAATGGTGAGAACAGACTTCCCAACCGGTCAAGGTCTTTCTTCTTGGGAAATATACCGTGTAGAGACCAGTCTGGAAGAAAAGCAGTTCCCCCTGCATCTTCTCACCCAAGTGCCGGGTCCCCTGTTCCCGCTTTCCCTGGTCACCCTCCCAAACAGTTCTCTCAATGCTCAGCCGCCCACAGTTCAAAATAAGTGCTGGCAGGAAACACTGGGGGTACTCCTCTTGGGTTCGATGGGGCTCCCCATCCCTCAGGACACACTGCTGTCCTCCCACCCCCCACAGGCACCTCCTGCTGTATTGGGAATCAGACACAGAGTGGAGAGTGGCTCTAAGACAAGTCTTATGAACAAACACAGCCTGGCTCCCACCCAGGGGGCAGAATTATGAAGGGGGTCCCCACATACAGCCTTCTGCACTTACAGATGAAGCACGTGACTCACTGGTGCCCACCAACAGCAAGGGAGGGTACTGGGACCACGCCAGTGGGTGAAAGCAATGAATTTACCACTTCCCCCAAGATTCCATACTGTTTCCTTTAAAATAAAAATAAAGGAGGCTGGAAAGAAATAAAAATAAAGGAGGGGGCATTTGCTTTGCACGCAGCCCACTGGGTTCGGTCTCGTGCATCCCACAGGATGCCCTGAGCACCACCAGAAGTATTGTCGGGTGTGGCTCAAATACACAAACACAAAAAAGCATTTTTTAAATAAAAAATAAAAAGTTCTCCCAGCACCTGGGTGCCGGCCGTCGCCTGAGGGCTGACTCAGAGTCTACGTGTCCCTGCCTCAGGAGATGAGGCGACCAAGCCGATGGCTTCCAGAGTTGGTCTGACGGGTGAGATCTTGGCTGGGCGCCAGGCGCGCACCCCCAGCGCTGTTTTCAAAGCCGTTTCCCCCCAGCCCACGGCTGACGCGAAGACCGGCCCAGCCCCGCTGCAAGCCGGGGGTTTGTCATCTGGGGACTCACTGCGTGTTGACGCCCAGTGGGGTCTGGCCACCGCCGCTGGAAGGGGCGCTTGGGTTCCGACGTGTCCGAGCCCATGTACGACCCGAGGAGTGGAATGAATGGGCGAGGCCTCCAGCTCCTTGGGCACTGCTCAGCGCAAAAACAGAAAGTGCTGGAGCACGCAGCAGCCCCTCCGCGGAGGAAGGAAGGGAAGGGACAAAGGGGCGCGCGGGGAGGTTGTGGGGGGACCCCACCTCTCCAACAGCCTGCAGCAGGGCCTGCGGTCCCCCTGGTCTGCCGGGGGTAAGGCCACAAGCCCGGCCCCGGGCACGGATACGAAGAAGCTATACAGCCGAGGTGGGGGTGGTCGGGGATGAGGGATGGGGGTGAGACACCGAAGCGCCCCCGCCGCCCCCAGAGGTCAAAACTTCAGAAACCCCCGGGCGCCGGCACCCCCTCCCCCATAAACACATCCATCAGAGGGAAAAGAGGCTCGGATCCCCAATTTGGGGAGCTTCTTTCAAGCTCGCATTGGGGGGAGGGTTAATGAATTTAAGGGGTTAGGGGACGCTGGTACGGAGGCTGGACACTAGCCCCTCCAGGCCTCGAGAGACCAGAGTCGTTAGCGAGTCCCCTCCCTGCAACCCAGCCCCCACAACCCACAGCGCCCCCAGCGCCACCCCGCGGCGCGCGCCCCAACAGGCCCCGGCCTGGTCCCCTGCGCGCAACCCCGCAGCCCGGTGCCCGCTTACCTCGGCTCGCGGGGGGCGCTGAAGGCGGCACCCCCGCCCCCGGCGGCCCAGCGCGCCGCTTGCTTTCTCCCTCCTCCGCCGCTTCCTCCGCCGCCCCGCGCCGGGCGGGGCGCCCCTCCTCGCGGCGCCCCCGCGTGCCAGCCGAACCCCCTGCAGCCGGGCCGGGGCGCTGCGTGCGGGCGGCGCGGGGCCAGCGCTCCAGGCGGCCCCTCGGGGCGGGCAGAGCGGCGGCCGCGCCCACGGAGCGCCCGGGACTGGGCAGGGAGCGCGGGAGCCGGCGGGCGCGGCGAGGGCGGGGACCCCGGCGTCACTCACTCGGGGGCGGGGCAGCCGACACTCCCCCGCCGGCCCGGCCCGCCCGGGAGGGAGCCTGGGGATGGGGCGCGGGGCCGAGGCCGGGGGCGCGCGCTTGTGTGTCTGCGTGTGGCGGTGGGAGGTGCTTGTGCCTCCGTGCACGCGCCCGTGTCTCGGGACCCTTTGGGCATGTGCGCGTGGCCGGCGCTAGTGCATCCGGACACGCGCCCGTGTCTCGGGGACCCCTTGGGCACGTGCGCGTGGCTGGCGCTTGTACATCTGGGCACGCGCCCTCTTCTCAGGGACCTCTTGGACACGCGCGCGTGGCTAGCGCTTGTGCGTTTCGGTGCGCGCGCGTATCTGATCCTGGTGCCTCTGTGTACGCGCCCCGCGTCTTGGGGACCTTGCGTGCGCGCGTGTCTGGCCTTTGCGCAGCTGGGCACGCGCGTGGCTGGCGTGTGTGCGGCCGTGCACGCACCCCACGTCTCGATGTCCCCCTTGTGCTCGCGCGCGCACCCCATGCCGGCGCCCCAGCGGGAGAGCGAAAAAACCTGGGGCCCATCACCCCTCGCCCTCTGGCCGCTGGAGCCCCGGGTCCGCCCTGGAGCCCCGCAAGGGCTGCGTCTGCAAATTGCAGGGGAGTTCGGGTTCCTCCAATAGCTATACCAGAGAGGGTGCGCCGCAGCCCTGGGCCCGGCCCCGTCAACCGTCCTGGAGCGGAGCCCCGGGACCCAGAGGAAGTGTCTTGAATTGGGCTGCAGGGTCGGGGTGTGCTGGTGGAGAGGACCCGCGCGCCCCCGGCTGGAGACTTGGCGCTGTGTGCCCGCGTCTCCGAGGACCTCAGGGCGGAGGCCACGCTCCTCCCTGAATGTTTGATCCCTAAAGATCGCTGTCCCTCCCCAAATTTTATAAGGATCCCCACTAGAGATCCATTTCTGGCCTCGTGGGTGGAAGCTTTTGATTATTGATGTTTCTTGGATATATGTTTCCGAATTGAAATTTGCTTAGCACTCGCCGTGGAAGGTCCTTTGCTCGTTGCAACACCCCCCCAGGTAGGGGTTGCCAAAAAAACAATAAGGGCAAAGGATACACCCCTGGGACGCTGCAGTTCTCAGATGCAGCGTTGGAAAAGGACACGAGATCCATGATATAAGTGAGCCATCCACGGGGTGCTTCTCAGAAAAGCAAACTCATCCTTGGAGTTTTCAGAAATGAGTTAACTATAGGAACTGGCAGGGGTTGGGGAGCTTAGGGATCATTGTTTCCAGCCATCTGTCTTTGTCCCCGGTGTGTGTGGTGGTTGTTGTTGTTGTTGTTGTTGTTGTTGCTGTTTAGGGTGAGGAGACACAACCTGCAGTGTGCAAGTCTGTGTAAATTTCTCAAGCTAGGTTTTTTTTATTTTTGTTTTGAAGCCGCCCCTAGCGATGCTCGGGGCTTACTCCTGACAGTTCAACACGAGGGATGCCTGAGATAGAACCCGTGCAAGGGATGCAGGAGATAGAACGTGTGACCCGTGCTAGACTAGCCCCCACCTGCAGGCGCTGGGAGCCGTGGGAGTGCCTGAGCCTCCGACTCTGGCATGTAAAACTTAAACACCAGCACCTTGCTTCATCTTGCCATCCCGGATGGCACCTTCTTAATGGCAAAGGCTGTTATCACAGCCTTTGTTTCCCTTTGGTTTTTGGTTTGGGGACAACACCTTGGGTGCTGGGGCTCGCTCCTGGTTCTGCACTCAGGATTCACCCTGGTGGGACTGGGGAGATCCTGTGGTGTGCCAGGGATCAAACCTGGACCATCCATGTGCAAGGCAAAACACCTTCCCTGCCGTCCTGTGGCTCCAGCTCCACCCTGAACTGATTCCATAGCTCTTCCCTCACTGACTTGCTGACAAAGGAAAGGAAGCAAAATGAGGTGACCGAGTGTAACCCCACTCTTCCTAGTGCCCAGCATCCTGTGAGGACCCCATACAGGACAGTCATTATCTCAAACATGTTGAACCCCAAATCTGACAGGTCTTTTTTTTCTTTTCCCACTTCACATTCTTTCAGTTGATTTCTTTTGTTTGGTTTTGGTTTGGGGACCATACCCAGCAATCCTCAGGAATTACACCTGGCGGTGCTCAGGAGACCATATGGAATACCTAGGACCAAGCCCTGGTCGGGGGTGTGTAAGGCCTTATCACTGTATTATCGCTTGGACCCCTCTTTCAGTTAATTTCTGTATCTAAGTGTCATCATTTCAGTAGTATTGCAGTTATTGATTTACAGTCACAGAGCTATTACATCAATCTCTCCACTAAGGCGTCAAGAGTCCACAGGAGGGGCCAGAGAGACAGTACAAAGGGCTGCTTACCTTGCACTCAGCAGACATGGGTTTGATCCCTCGCACTCCATATGGTTGCCTGAATCCAGCCAGGAATGCAGAGCTAGGAGTAAACACAGAGCACCGCCAGGTGTTATCCCAAAACTAAAACAAACAAAAATATCCCTCAACTCCTGTCCCACTGTCCATTCCCCAGGTCTGTGGTCTGGTCTCAGGATGCCTTTGCATTAGAATTGTCTTTACCCTTTGTTTCTTTATACTTCACAAAGGAACGCGCCCATCAGCTATTCTCTTGGCCTTTCTGACTCACTTCACTTTGCATGATGCTCTCAATTCCATTCACATTGCAGCAAGCTGCAAAAAAGACTTCTTTCTTTGTAACTAAAGATTGTGAATAGATTGTGTCTCTGTTGCACCCTGAACAGACAACCCCCCGCCTCGACTCCCATATCTTTTTCCAGCACCTGTTGCTGTCAGAATCTTGGCCATGGTCAATAGCACCTGGCGAACACAGGTTGTGCATTTGTTCCTCCAGATGAAATGTTTATGTGTTTTTGGAGTAGATGTTCAGGACTGAATTTGCTGGATGATATGGAAGTTCCATTCATAATCTTTACATTCTTCGTTAAAGTTAGGGGCCTTTTTGCTGGGTTCATCGTTCTGATTGATTATAGCCAGGTCTTCTGGAGGGTTTTAAGAGTATGCCTGAAATGATGGAGAAAGGAAAAAAAGAAGCAGACAACTTGCATGTGTCTTGGATGAGTCCTTTTCCACATCTGCATGTGTGCACATCTACATGCACATCAGCAAATACATATATATATGATTCTGTATAAGCAGACAGACATGGGGCAGAGCTGCTACTGGCTCTCTCCCGTGCCCAGCCGCTCATGAGGCGCCCGGGAGGGATGGCAGGTTCTAGCCCTGGCCCGCCACCCCAGCAGAGCCTCACAACAAGCCAGATGACCCCCACTCCATGAGGACCTCCATTTTCCATATCCGGACTTCCCCCTCGTCAGAACTCCACCCAGCAGACCAGCCTATCACAGCCCGGCTTAGCGGCCGCTGGTTCATCAATAAATGCTGGATTTTGAGATGACTACAAGAGTATGCTACCCGGCACGGCAGAGCCTGGCAAGCTACCCCGTGTCGTATTTAATTTGCCAGATACCAGTAACAATTATAGACCTCATTCCCATGACCTGATGGAATGGTTTGAGGCTCTTTACGTTCCTGGAGCAAGCAGGTGCCCTTGGGCTCTACTTGCATGAGATAGGACATATGGAGATGTTACTGGTGCCCGCTCTAGCAAATCGATGATGAGCGGGAAGATACTGATAGTGATAGTGATACACAGATATGTGTGCACAGATACCTTTATGCACAGATATGAAAAACCACAGCGCCTAAAATGTACAATCCAAAGAGCCTATCATGGAGGCCTGCTGGGCAGGAGGGAAACCGGGCACAATGGTGGAGGACTTTGGACACTGAGGAAGAAACACTGTATGTCTGTGGGGTCAGAGAGATAGTGCAGCGGGAAAGGCATTTGCCTTGCCACTGACCGGGTTTGATCCCTGGCATCCCCATATGGTCCCCAAGCACTGCCAGGAATAATTCTCATTACTGAGAAGGAAGAGGAGGAGGAGAAGGAGGAGGAGGAAGATGAAGAAGAAAAAGTTCCAGAAATTAATAAAGAAGACCTGAAATGAATCCCCTGATGAACCAGGGGATTTTTACTAGATATTTACTAAGCCACAATTTACTAGGGGTTTTTTACTAGATGTTTACTAGGCTACAAAGCTCTGGCAGCTCAAGGGAGACTCTCTGGGACCCAAGAGCTAGTACAGCAAGTGAGTATTTGCTGTGCACACAGACAGCCTATGTTCACTCCTTAGCATCCCACAGGGGCCCCGAGCAATGCTGGGAGTGATCCTTGAGCACAGACCTAGGAGGAAGCCCTGAGTACAGTCAGGTATGCCCCCCCCCCAAAATTTTTTTAAAAATTAGATTCCTGCCATGAGCCAAATAAAATCAGGACTCCTAGAGTCTCAGATACATTTAAAGATAAAAAACCAAATTTACATCTTTTAAAACATTTTTAAATTAAAAAAATATGTTTTTTTAATTTAAAATAAATTTTTAATTAAAATATTTTGTTGTTATTTTGAACATCTCAGAGCTTTTATTGAGATGGCTATTTTTTTAGCTCCTATGTTCTTATTAATTTTAATTAAAATATTTTTTAATTAAAAAATTGGGGCAGTGATAGCACAGGGTACGGCATTTGCCTTGTATGCAGCCAACCTGGGTTCGTTCCCGGCATCCTATATGGTGTTCAGAGTATCACCAGGAGTAATTCCTGAGTGCAGAGCCAGTAGTAACCCCTGAGCATTGCTGGGTGTGACCAAAAAATCAAAACAAACAAACAAACAAGTAAATAAAATAATTTAAATTTTTAATTTAATTTTTAAATTAAAAAATTAACATTTTTAATTAAATATTTTATTATACCACCATGAGATATACAATTACAATGTTGTTCATGTTTGGGGTTTCGGTCACATAGTGTTCCAGCACCCGCCCTCCACCAGTGCCCATTTCCCACCACCAATGTCCCCAATTCCCTCCCCCTCCCCTAGCCTGCCTAAATGGCAGGTTCTTTATCTCTTTCTTTCTCCCTCTCTCTCCTTTCCTTCTCCTACACATTGTGGGTTGCACTACATACACTTGGAAGCCATCATGTGCATTTTTTTACCTGTATTTAATGCTCAGTTCTATGTTGGTATCAGCCCTTTCGACATTTATTCACACATGTTCCCTTCTCTATCTTACCTAACCTCTGACTCCCACACGTTTGCGGTAATTTCCACTTTTGGTAAGACCACCTGATATATTTATGTCATGCAAATAAATGCAGTCATTCTATGTCTCTCTCTTTCCTTCTGACTAATTTCATTCAACATGATCCTTTCCATGTCCCTCCATTTATAGGCAAATTTCATAACTTCCATTTTCCCTAACAGCTGCATAGTATTCCATTGTGTAGATGTACCACAGTTTCTTTATCCAGTCATCAGTTCTCGGGCATACTGGTTGTTTCCAGGTTCTGGCTATTGTGAATAGTGCTGCTATGAAAATAAAAGTGCGGATTGTGTTTCCGCTGTGTGTTTTGGCTTCCCAGGGTATATTCCCAGGAGTGGTATGGCTGGGTCAAAGGGAGCTCAATTTCTAGTCTTTGGAGGAATGTCCATATTGTTTTTCCAGAAAGGTTGTACAAGTCGACATTCCACCAACAATGTATGAGGCCCCTTTTCCGCATCCACGCCAGCACTTGTTGCTTTTACCCTTTTGGATATGGGCCAGTCTCTGTGGTGTGAGGTGATATCTCATTGTTGTTTTGATTTGCATCTCTGATGATTAGTGATGATGAGCATTTTTTCATATGCCTTTTGGCCATTCGAATTTCTTCCTTGTCAAAGTTTCTGTTCATCTCTTCTCCCCATTTTTTATAGGGTTGGCTGTTTTTTTCTTATATAGCCATACCAGTGCCTAATATATCCTGGATATTAACCCCTTATCAGATGGGTATTGGGTGAAATTCTTTCCCATTCTGTGGACTGTCTTTCTATCTTGGTCACTGTTTCTTTCGAGGTGCAGAAGCTCTTTAGTTTCATGTAGTCCCATATGTATATCTTTTCTTCTAGTTACTTTGTTAGTGGTGTTTCACCTTTGAAGATGCCTTTAGCTTCAATGTCGTGGAGGGTTTTTCTATATTTTCTTCAACGTACTTTATGGATTCAGGTCTGATATTGAGATCTTTAGTCCATTTTGATCTGATTTTTGTGCAAAGTGTTGATTAGACAGAGGTCCAAAATTCATTTTTTACATGTTTAGCTGTCCAGTTTTCCCAGCACCATTTGTTGAAAGAGGCTTTCCTTTCTCAGTTTGGACTCTTTGCACCTTTATCAAAGATTAACTGATCATGTCTTTGAGGGTGGGTGTCAGGATACTCAACTCTATTCCATAGATCCACAGGTCTGTTTTTATTCCAGTACCACGCTGTTTTAATTACTGCTTCTTTGTGGTACAGTTTGAAGGTGGGGAAAGGTGGTGCCTCCCATCTTCTTTTTCCCAAGATAGCTTTAGCAATCCGGAGGGGGTTTATTATTCTATCCAATTTCAGGAGTGTTTGGTCAATTTCTTTAAAAGGAATGTAATGGGTATCCTAATAGGAGCTGCAATTGAATCTGTACAAAGTTCTAGGAGTGTTACCAAATCTTGACCAATGTTAATTCTCCATCCATAAAACAGGGAATGTGTTTCCATTTCCTCGTGTCCTCTTTTATTTCTTGGAAGCAGTGTCTTGTGGTTCTCTTTGTATAGGTCCTTTACACTTGGTTAAGCTGATTCTAGGTATTTGATTTTCTACGGTACAATTGTGAATGGAATCAGATTTCTTAATATCCACTTTCTTCTCTTTAGTTATTTTATTGTATAGGAAGTCCAGGCTTTAGGTATTGATTTTTTGTATCACCCTTGCCCTTATCTCTACTATACATATCTATTGTTTCTAAGGATTTTTTGGTCGAGGGTTTAGGGTTCTCTAAGTATAATATCATGTTCATCTGCAAATAATGATAACTTTTTCTTCCCTTGCCCCTATCTTGGACTCCTAATGTCCTTTTCTTCTCTGATTGCTATAGTACTTCCAGTACTTATTGAATAAAATAAGAAGTGAGAGGGAGCAACCTTGTCATATTCCTGATCTTAAGGGAAGGATTTTAATTTTTCCTTTGAGAATGATACTCATATGGGCTTTGGTAGATGGCTTTGACGCGTATCTTGAGAAGCTTCCTTCAATTTACATTTTCTGGAGAGTTTAATCTGAATGGGTGCTGGATCTTGGCGTCCAAAATATTTTTATGCATCTATTG
>JAJIBD010032528.1:0-14430 GCA_021461705.1 Cryptotis parvus | reverse complement strand
CAGGAACCCCAGGTTCAAGCCCCAAGCCCAGTGCAGCATTACTGGATCTGGCCCGGGGAGCTCAGAAGCGAAACAAAGCAATCAAATCTGAACTGGACATCTCGCCTTTAACTTTGTAGGTGAGAGTGTGTTATACAGGGTCGGGGATATTACTGGAATATTCAGCTAACCTCGAAAGGCAAATCACCACTTGAAGCGGGTCGACTACTGGGCCCATCAGGGTGCACATCCAATCTCTCAGGTAACGCCGGCGCTATATGTGAGCTCAAACTCAGGGAGCTTGTGAATGAGCCACTCACCAGGCCACACACCACCACACTCAACGCCCCCTCTTGTCTGGGGTAGCTACAGAAAAGTGACTTTGGGACAAACTCCTTAATTCAAGATGTCTGACCTACACTCACCGCCTAGAGTTTTCAATTCCAGGAGTCATAAATCTCAAGAGTTAGCTCAGGGAGAGAGATGAAAAAGCTATTACCAAAAGCAAGCCGGAGAATTACCTCTGTGTGAGCTATGGAGCGAAATGAATTTCAATGGTGAGAACAGACTTCCCAACCAGTCAAGGTCTTTTCTTCTTGGGAAATATACCCGTGTAGAGACCGGTCTGGAAGAAGGCCTTTCTTCCCTGCATCTTCTCACCCAAGTGCGGGTCCCCGTTCCACTTTCCTAATTACTTCCCTCAACGTTCTCTCAATGCTCAGCCGCCTAAGTTCAATGTAAGTGCTCGGCAGGGAAACACTGGGGGGGTACTTCTTGGGTTCGATGGGGGCTCCCCATCTCCTCAGGACACACTGCTGTCCTCCCGCCACTGGCACCTCCTGCTGTACTGGGAACCAGACACAGAGTGGAGCTCTAAGACAAGTCTTATGAACAAACTGAATGCTGCACCCAGGGGGCAGGAGGGTCATGAGGGGTTCCACCTGATACACCGCACTTACAGATGAAGCACGTGACTCCTGGTCACCTGTGAGCTAGGAGGGTACTGGGACCGCCAGTGGGTAACAATGAATTTACCCTCCACGAATTCCATACTGTTTCCTTTAAAATAAAAATAAAGGAGGCTGGAAAGAAATAAAAATAAAGGAGGGGGAGACATTGCTTTGCGCAGCCCACTGGTTAGTTCTCGTGAATCCATAGGATTACCCTGACCACCACCAAAAATTGCTAGGGTGTAGCTCAAACACGCAAACACAAAAAGCATTTTTTAAATAAAAATGCAAAACTCTCCCAGCGCCCCTGGAACCGCCGCCTGAGGGCTGACTCTGAGTCTACGTGTCCCTGCCTCAGGAGGTGGGGCGGTAAGCCGATAGCTTCAGAGTTGGTCTGACGGGTGAGATCTTGGCTGGGCTCAGGCGCCCACCCCCCAACGCTATTTTTCAAAACCGTTTCCTACAGCCCTGGCTGACGCCGAAATCGGCCCAGCCCCGCTGCAAGCCGGGGGTTTGTCATCTGGGGACTCACTGCGTATTGACGCGCAGTGGGGTCTGGCCACCGCCGCTCGAAGGGGGCGCTTGGGTTCCGACGTGTCCGAGCCCATGTACGACCTGAGAGGGGAATGAAATGGGCGAAGGCCTCGGACTCCTTAAGGCACTGCTCAGCGCATAAAAACAGAGAGTGCTGGAGCTTTGCAGCTAGCCCCTCCGCCGGGAAGGAAGGGAAGGACAAGGGGGGCGCCGAGGGAGGTTGTGGGGGACCCCACCTCTCCAACAACTTGCCTTAGGGCCTGCAGTCCCCTGGTCTGCCGGGTTAAGGCCACAAGCCCGGCCGGGCACGGAAGAAAAGCTATACAGCCGGGGTGGGGAGGGTCAGGGATGAGGATGGGGGTGAGGCACCGAAGCCCCACCGCCCCAGAGGTCAAAACTTCAGGAAACCCCCCGGGCGCCGCACCCTCCCCATAAACACATCCATCAGGAGGAAGAAGAGACTCGGTCCCCAATTTGGGAGCTTCTTTCAAGCTCGCATTGGGGGAGGGTTAATGAGTTTAAGGGTTAGGGACGCTGGTACGGAGGCTGGACACTAGCCCCTCCGGGCCTCGGGAGACCAGAGTCATTAGCGAGTCCCCTCCCTGCAACCCAGCCCCACAGCCAGCGCCCCCCAGCGCCACCCCGACGCGCGCTAACAGGCCCCGGCCTGGGTACCCGCTACGGCAACCCCCCAGCCGGTGCCCGCACCTCGGCTCGCGAAGGGCGCTGAAGGCGGCACCCCCCCCCGGCGGCCCAGCGCGCCTCTTGCTTTCTCCTCCTCGCCGCTTCCTCCGCCGCCGCGCCGGGAACCAGGCGCCCCCTCTTCGCGGCGCCCCGCATGCGAGCCCGACCCTGCAGCCAGGGCGCTGCGTGCCGGGCAGCGGCAGAGACCCGCTCTCTCAGGCGGCCCCTCAGGCAGGCAGAGCGGCGGCCGCGCCACGGAGCGCCGGACTGGGCAGGGCGCGGGGCCGGCGGGCGCGCGCGAGGGGCAGGGACCCCGGCGTCACTCCTCGGGGGGGCGGGCCGCCGACACTCCGCCGGCCCGGCCCCGCCCAGGAGGAGCCTGGGGATGGGGCGCGGGCCGAGGCCGGGGCGCGCGCTTGTGTGTCTGCGTGTGGCGGTGGGAGGTGCTTGTGCCTCCGTGCACGCGCCCGTGTCTCAGGGACCCTTTGGCATGTGCGCGTGGCCGGCACTAGTGCATCGGACACGCGCGCCGTATTTCAGGGACGGGGCACGTGCGCGTGGCTAGCGCTTACATCTGGGCACGCGCCCTCTTCTCAGGACCTCTTGGACACGCGCGCGTGGCTAGCGCTTGTGCGTTTGGGTGCGCCCGCGTATCTGGTCCCTGGTGCCTCTGTGTACGCGCCCCACGTCTTAGGGACCCCTGCGTGCGCGCGTGTCTGGCCCTTGCGCAGCTGGGCACGCGCGTGATTAGCGTGTGTGCGGCGTATGCACTACCCCACTCTCGATGTCCCCCTTGTGCTCGCGCGCGCATAACCCATGCCGGCGCCCCAGGAAGAGCGAAAAAACTGGGGCCCATCACCCCTCGCCCTCACTGGCCACTGGAGCCCGGGTCCGCCCTGGAGCCGCAGAGGCTGCGTCTGCAAATTGCGGGAGTTCGGGTTCCTCAATAGCTATACCAGAGAGGGGTGCGCCGCAGCCCTGGGCCCGGCCCCGTCAGCCGTCCTGGAGCGGAGCCCCGGGACCCAGAGGAAGTGTCTTGAGTGGGCTGCAGGGTCGGGGTGTGCTGGTGGAGAGGACCCGCGCGCCCCCGGCTGAGACTTGCTGTGTGCCCGCGTCTCCGAGGACCTCAGGGCGGAGCCACGCTCCTCCCTGAATGTTTGATCCCTAAAGATCGCTGTCCCACCCCCAAATTTTATAAGGATCCCCACTTAGAGATCCATTTCTCGCCTCGTGGGTGGAAGCTTTTTGATTATTGATGTTTCTTGGATATATGTTTCGAATTGAAATTTGCTTAGCACTCGCCGTGGAAGGTCCTTTGCTCGTGCAGCTTTGCCCAGGTAGGGGTTGCCACGAAAACAATAAGGGGGCAAGGATACACCCCTGGGACGCTGCAGTTCTCAGATGCAGCGGTGGAAAAAGGCACGAGATCCATGATATAAGTGAGCCATCCACGGGGTGCTTCTCCAGAAAAGCAAACTCAGCCTTGGAGTTTTCAGAAATGAGTTAACTATGTAACTGGCAGGGGTTGGGAGCTTAGGGATCATTGTTTTCCAGCCATCTGTCTTTTTTGTCCCAGGTGTGTGTGGTGGTTGTTGTTGTTGTTGTTGTTATTTGTTATTGTTGTTTAGGGTGGGGAGACACAACCTGCAGTGTGCAAGTCTGTGTAAATTTCTCAAGCTAGTTATTTTTTTATTTTGTTTTGAAGCACCCCTAGGGATGCTCAGGGCTTACTCCTGTCAGTTCAACTCGAGGGATGCCTGAGATAGAACCCGTGCAAAGGGATGCAGGAGATAGAACGTGTGACCCGTGCTAGACTAGCCCCCACCTGCAGGCGCTGGGGAGCCGTGGGGTGCCTGAGCCTCCGACTCTGGCATGTAAAACTTAAACACCAGCACCTTGCTTCATCTTGCCATCCCGGATGGCACCTTCTTAATGGCAAAGGCTGTTATCACAGCCTTTGTTTCCCTTTGGTTTTGGTTTGGGGACAACACCTTGGGTGCTGGGGCTCGCTCCCTGGTTCTGCACTCAGGATTCACCCTGGTGGGACTGGGAGATCACTGTGGTGTGCCAGGGATCAAACCTGGACCATCCATGTGCCAAAGCAAACACCTTCCCTGCGTCCTGTGGCTCCAGCTCCACCCTGAGCTGATTCCTTGGCTCTTCCCTCACTGACTTGCTGACAAAGGAAAGGAAGCAAAATGAGGTGACCAGTGTAACCCACTCTTCCTAGTGCTGAGCATCCTGTGAGGACCCCATACAGGACAGTCATTATCTCAAACATGTTGAACCCCCAAATCTGACAGGTCTTTTTTTCTTTTCCCACTTCACATTCTTTCAGTTGATTTCTTTTGTTTGGTTTTGGTTTGGGGGCCATACCAGCAATCCTCAGGAATTACACCTGGCGGTGCTCAGGAGACCATATGGAATACCAGGACCAAGCCCTGGTGGGGTGTGTAGGCCTTATCACTGTATTATCGCTTGGACCCCTCTTTCAGTTAATTTCTGTATCTAAGTGTCATCATTTCAGTAGTATTGCAGTTATTGATTTACAGTCACAGAGCTATTACATCAATCTCTCCACTAAGGCGTCAAGAGTCCACAGGGGGGGGCCAGAGAGACAGTACAAGGGGCTACCTTGCACTCAGCAGACATGGGTTTGATCCCTGCACTCCATATGGTTGCCTGAATCCAGCCAGGAATGCAGAGCTAGGAGTAAACACAGAGCACCGCCAGGTGTTATCCCAAAACTAAAACAAACAAAAATATCCCTCAACCTGTCCCACTGTCCATTCCCCAGGTCTGTGGTCTGGTCTCAGGATGCCTTTGCATTAAATTGTCTTACCCTTTGTTTCTTTATACTTCACAAAGGAGCAGCGCCATCAGCTATTTCTCTTGGCCTTTCTGACTCACTTCACTTTGCATGATGCTCTCAATTCCATTCACATTGCAGCAAGCTGCAAAAGACTTCTTTCTTTGTAACTAAAGATTGTGAATAGATTGTGTCTCTGTTGCACCCTGAACAGACAACCCCCCGACTCCCATATCTTTTTCCAGCACCTGTTGCTGGCTCCAGAGAATCTTGGCCATAGTCAGTCAATAGCACCTGGTAACACAGGTTGTGCATTTGTTCCTCAGATGGAAATGTTTATGTGTTTTGGAGTAGATGTTCAGGACTGAATTTGCTGGATGATATGGAAGTTCCATTCATAATCTTTACATTCTTCAGTTAAAGTTAGGGGCCTTTTTGCTGGGTTTCATCGTTCTGATTGATTATAGCCAGGTCTTCTGGAGGGTTTTAAGAGTATGCCTGAAATGATGGAGAAAGGAAAAAAAAGCGACAACTTGCATGTGTCTTGGATGAGTCCTTTTTTCCACATCTGCATGTGTGCGCATCTACATGCACATCAGCAAATACATATATATGATTCTGTATCGCAGACAGACATGGGGCAGAGCTGCTACTGGCTCTCCCTGTGCCCAACCGCTCATGAGGTGCCCGGGAGGGATGGCAGGTTCTAGCCCTGGCCGCCACCCCAGCAGAGCCTCACAACAAGCCAGATGACCCCCACTCCATGAGGGACCTCCATTTTCCATATCCGGACTTCCCCCTGGTCAGAACTCCACCCAGCAGACCAGCCTATCACAGCCCGGCTTAGCGGCCTCGCGGTTCATCAATAAATGCTGGATTTTGAGATGACTACAGGAGTATGCTACCCGCGCGGCAGAGCCTGGCAGAAGCTACCGTGTCGTATTTAATTTGCCAGATACCAGTAACAATTATAGACCTCATTCCCATGACCTGATGGAATGGTTTGAGGCTCTTTACGTTCCTGGAGCAAGCAAGGTGCCCTTAGGCTCTACTTGCATGAGATAGGACATATGGAGATGTTACTGGTGCCCGCTCTAGCAAATCGATGATGAGCAGGAAAGATACTGATAGTGATAGTGATACACAGATATGTGTGCACAGATACCTTTATGCACAGATATGAAAAACCACAGCGCCTAAAATGTACAATCCAAGAGCCTATCATGGAGGCCTGCTGGGCAGGGAGGGGAAACCGGGCACAATGGTGGAGGACTTTGGACACTGGGAAGAAACACTGTATGTCTGTGGGGTCAGAGAGATAGTGCGGGGGGAAGGCATTTGCCTTGCACCAACTGACCCGGAGTTTGATCCCTGGCATCCCATATGGTCCCCCAAGCACTGCCAGGAATAATTCTCATTACTGAGAAGGAAGAGGAGGAGGAGAAGGAGGAGGAGGAAGATGAAGAAGAAAAGTTCCAGAAATTAATAAAAGACCTGAAATGAAGCTCCCTGATGAACCCAGGGATTTTTACTAGATGTTTACTAGGCCACAATTTACTAGGGGTTTTTTACTAGATGTTTACTAGGCTACAAAGCTCTGGCAGCTCAAGAGGGAACTCTCTGGGACCCAAGAGCTAGTACAGCAGGTGAGTATTTGCTGTGCACACAGACAGCCTATGTTCACTCCTTAGCATCCCACAGGGCCCCCGAGCAATGCTGGGGGTGATCCTGAGCACAGACCTAGGAGGAAGCCCTGAGTACAGTCAGGTATGCCCCACCCCAAAATTTTTTAAAAATTAGATTCCTGCCATGAGCCAAATAAAATCAGGACTCCTAGAGTCTCAGATACATTTAAAGATAAAAAACCAAATTTACATCTTTTAAAACATTTTAAATTAAAAAATATATTTTTTAATTTAAAATAAATTTTTAATTAAAAATATTATTGTTGTTATTTTGAACATCTCAGAGCTTTTATTGAGATGGCGGCTATTTTTCTAAGGCTCCTATGTTCTTATTATTTTTAATTAAAATATTTTAATTAAAAAAATTGGGGGCGAGGTGATAGCACAGGGTACGGCATTTGCCTTGCATGCAGCTAACCTTGGGTTCGTTCCCGGCATCCTATATGGTGTCAGAGAATCACCAGGAGTAATTCCTGAGTGCAGAGCCAGTAGTAACCCTGAGCATTGCTGGGTGTGACCAAAAAATCAAAACAAACAAAACAAACAAGTAAATAAAATAATTTAAATTTTTTAATTTAATTTTTTAATTTAAAAATTAACATTTTTTAATTAAATATTTTATTATACCACCGTGAGATATACAATTACAATGTTGTTCATGTTTGGGGGGTTTGGTCACATAGTGTTCCAGCACCCGCCCTCCACCAGTGCCCATTTCCCACCACCAATGTCCCCAATTCCCTCCCCCTCCCATAGCCTGCTTAAATGGCAGGTTCTCTATCTCTTTTTCTTTCTCCCTCTCTCTCCCTTCCTTCTCCTACACATTGTGGGTTGCACTACATACACTTGGAAGCCATCATGTGCATTTTTTTGCCTGTATTTAATGCTCAGTTCTATGTTGGTATCAGCCCTTTCGACATTTATTCACACATGTTCCCTTCTCTGTCTTACCTAACCTCTGACTCCCTCACGTTTGCGGTAATTTCCACTTTTGGTAAGACCACCTGATATATTTATGTCATGCAAATAAATGCAGTCATTCTATGTCTCTCTCTTTCCTTCTGACTAATTTCATTCAACATGATCCTTTCCATGTCCACCCATTTATAGGCAAATTTCATAACTTCATTTTTCCCGACAGCTGCATAGTATTCCATTGTGTAGATGTACCAAAGCTTCTTTATCCAGTCATCAGTTCTCGGGCATACTGGTTGTTTCCAGGTTCTGGCTATTGTGAATAGTGCTGCTATGAAAATAAAAGTGCGGAGTTGTGTTTCTGCTGTGTGTTTTGGCTTCCCAGGGTATATTCCCAGGAGTGGTATGGCTGGGTCAAAAGGGAGCTCAATTTCTAGTCTTTGGAGGAATGTCCATATTGTTTTCCAGAAAGGTTGTACAAGTCGACATTCCCACCAACAATGTATGAGAGTCCCCTTTTCCCCGCATCCACGCCAGCACTTGTTGCTTTTACCCTTTGAATATGGGCCAGTCTCTGTGGTGTGAGGGTGATATCTCATTGTTGTTTTGATTTGCATCTCTGATGATTAGTGATGATGAGCATTTTTTCATATGCCTCTTGGCCATTCGAATTTCTTTCTTGTCAAAGTTTCTGTTCATCTCTTCTCCCCATTTTTTTTATGGGGTTGGCTGTTTTTTTTCTTATATAGCCGTACCAGTGCCTGATATATCCTGGATATTAACCCCTTATCAGATGGGTATTGGGTGAATATTCTTTCCCATTCTGTGGACTGTCTTTCTATCTTGGTCACTGTTTCTTTTGAGGGTGCAGAAGCTCTTTAGTTTCATGTAGTCCCATATGTTTATCTTTTCTTCTAGTTACTTTGTTAGTGGTGTTTCACCTTTGAAGATGCCTTTAGTTTCAATGTCATGGAGGATTTTTCCTATATTTTCTTCAACGTACTTTATGGATTCAGGTCTGATATTGAGATCTTTAGTCCATTTTGATCTGATTTTTGTGCAAGGTGTTAGTCACAGGTCCAAATTCATTTTTTACATGTAGCTGTCCAGTTTTCCCAGCACCATTTGTTGAAGAGGCTTTCCTTACTCCAGTTTGGACTCTTTTGCACCTCTATCAAAGATTAACTGATCATGTCTTTGAGGGTGGGTGTCAGGATACTCAACTCTATTCCATAGATCCACAGGTCTGTTTTTATTCCAGTACCACGCTGTTTTAATTACTGCTGCTTTGTAGTACAGTTTGAGGTTGGGAAAGGTGATGCCTCCCATCTTCTTTTTCCCAAGGATTGCTTTAGCAATCCATGGGGGGTTTATTATTCTATACGGAATTTCAGGAGTGTTTGGTCAATTTCTTTTAAAGAATGTCATGGGTATCCTTCTAGGAACTGCATTGAATCTGTACAAAGCTCTAGGGAGTGTTACCATCTTGACAATGTTAATTCTCCCCATCCATGAGCAGGGAATGTGTTTCCATTTCCTCGTGTCCTCTTTTATTTCTTGAAGCAGTGTCTTGTAGTTCTCTTTTGTATAGGTCCTTTACACACTTGGTTAAGCTGATTCCTAGGTATTTGATTTTCTGTAGTACAATTGTGAATGGAATCGATTTCTTAATATCCCTTTCTTCTCTTTCGTTATTTGTGTATAGGAAAGCCACCGACTTTTTGGGTATTGATTTTGTACCCTGCCACTCTACTATACGTATCTATTGTTTCTAAGAGTTTTTTGGGTCGAGAGTTTAGGGTTCTCTAAGTATAATATCATGTCATCTGCAAATAATGATAGCTTGATTTCTTCCTTGCCTATCTGGATGTCCTTAATGTCCTTTTCTTCTCTGATTGCTATGGCGAGTACTTCCAGTACTCTATTGAATAAAAGAAGTGAGAGAGAGGGCAACCTTGTCATGTTCCTGATCTTAAGGGGAGGGATTTCAATTTTTTCCCCATTGAGAATGATACTCACTGTGGGCTTTTGGTAGATGGCTTTGACTATCTTGAGGAAGCTTCCTTCAATTTCCATTTTCTGGAGAGTTTTAATCATGAATGGGTGCTGGATCTTGTCAAATGCTTTTTTCTGCATCTATTGATAGGATTAACATTTTTTAAATTTTAAAATTAAAAAATTCTGGGGCCAGAGCGATAGCCCAGCGGTAGGGCGTTTGCCTTGCCTTAGCGGTCGGCCTGTGCCAGCCCAGGTTCCATCCCCGGCATCCCATATGGTCCCCGAGCACGGCCAGGAGTAATTCCTGAGTGCAGAGCCAGGAGAAACCCCTGAGCATTGCCGGGTGTAACCCAAAAAGCAATAAATAAATAAATATAATTAAAAAATTCCCCCCCAATCTTCCCCTTACCCTTTATATAAACACTGTGGTTTACAAGTTGTTAATGATGATTTGTTACAGGCATTCACTATTCAACACCAGTCCCACCACCATTACACCTTCTCTTCGCCATTGTTTCCAACTTTCCCAACCACCCCTTAAGGCTGTCCCCATAGTGGGCCTCAATAATCTCAAATTTACTTCTATTTTCTTTTCAGCAAAAGATGAAACAGAGAGGGGAAATTCTGTATGATCTTGAAACAGGCAGAAACCATCAAGGAAAATACTAGTTGTAGGGGGCTAGAGGAATAGTTCAATGAAAAAGGAGCTCGCCTTGCACACGGCCAGGTTGGATCTACAGTATCTCACAGGGTCCTCTGAGCTCTGCCAGGAGTGATCCCCAAGTACAGAGCCAGGAGAAAACCCTGAGCACTGCCAGTGTGGCCCCCAAAACCAAACGTTTTTAATTGACTAGTTGTGAGTATAAAATGTTTGCATATCAGAAAATCATCATCATTAGCATTTGCATTATATTAATATACATTAATACATTATATATTAATATACATTAATATTTGCAATATACTTGATATATAATCAAATATATATTTCTAAATATAAATAAAATATATCCATACATATGATATATTTGTATATCATATATACAGGGGCAATATCCTGAGTTAGATCCCACAGCCAAAAATAGTCCCATAAGTACCAGTGGGTGTCACACCTGTGAAACACACAAGTAAACCCTAAGGAAAAGATTAAATTCAACAGAAAACTGGTCAAAGACACAGAGAGGGAAAATCATGTATGTGGAAATTTAGTCACGCATCAAATAAAATGGAAAGCTTAGCATAGCTAGAGCTTGAATGGAAAAAGAAATGCAAAATGAACTGGAGCAACAGCACAGCAGGGTGGGCTCTTGCATACTCGGAGTTAAATCCCTGGTATCTCATATGGTTTCCCCCCTCCCAGCACCACTGGGAGTAATTCCTGAGTGCAGAGCCAGGAGTAACCCCTGAGTATCTCTGGGTGTGACCAAAAAAGCAAAAGCAAAAAAAAAAAAAGCAACCAACAACACAAAAGAAAAAAATGCAGAGCCAGGAGTCTACCTAAGCAGTTTCTGGTGTAGCCCAGAAACCAAATAAAATAAAAATCAAATAGATGCCACTTTCTCCCTCTCTGATAGGCAAGGATTTTAAATAATTGAATAATTGCTTGCTCTAGAGTGAAGGATGCATTGGGGGAAAACAGGACCCTTCCTGGCACAGCAATACTGTCAAAGCATTAAAATTTTGCCTGGCCATGACCCCAAAAATGCACTTCTTATAGTAAGGAAATAAGTATGTGTACTCATATAGAACACGCTAATGAGCTTTGAGTGATCTAGAGACATAGGGCATATTCTACTGAAAAGGGAATATCAAATCCCTATGCAGTGTAGTCTTAAAAAATAAAGTTAAAATATGCACACACTGTGTTTTGTAGTGTTTTTATTTGTTTTGGCTTATTTGAGTGGCTCACACCCAGCGATTCTCAGGGTCTACTCCTGGCTCTGTGTTTAGGGTCACTCCTAGTGGGGCTCAGGGGACCCCTATGGAATGCTGGGGATCAAACCCAGGTCGGCTGAGGTGCACAGCAAGCTCCTGGCTCACTGTAGTATGAATTCGAACTGGGAATTCCTTCACTTATCAAAGAGTGCCTTGTTCTTCAGTGGCCTGAGAGAAAGATTCAGTTGTCTGTTAGAATAGCTCTTGGCTGCTGGAAGAGACAGGAAGATTTCTAGTGAAATTCCCCACTGGCATTTCTAGCCTACTGGTTCCAGAGTCTCCTGAGCTTCAGATCCCATTCAGGTGTTGGGTGTTGCAATTGCTCTTCCCGCTTCAGCATGTCTGACGGTTCAACTTCAGGATCAGATCAGAGATCCTGAAGATCTTTTGTGTGGCCCCAAAAGATTTGTCCTGATCCTTCCTTCCTTGGCTTTTTTGGGCCAGACCTGGCGATGCTCAGGGGGTTATTCCAGCCTCTGCACTCAGAAATTACACCTGGAGATAACTGGGAGACCATAAAGGATGATGGGAATCGAATCTGGGTTGACTGTAAGCAAAGCCAAGGCCTCCCCCATTGTACTGTCTCTCCGGCCCTGTGACCCTTTATCCCTTGAAGGAACTGCTGTTCTTGGGTGGAGAATATCTTGATCAGGTTTTTCTGATCTGCTCTTTGCTGAAGGCCCCCAAAATGGTTTTCTGGGGCAACCTGAGGAGAAAACTGGCCACCTGCGCCTGATAGAGAGCAATGTCCATATCCAGTTGTCCTCTGAGAGTCATTGCTGTGTGTTCCCTCCTGAGAGGCGCAAAACCCCTCCTGGGCTGCAGGACCCCTACTTGACTTGTGCCAGCCGTTCCTCCCTCTGACCTTCCATACATTTTTTAATCCTTTTGGGTCATACCTAGTGATGCTCAGGGATTACTTCCTGTCTGCACTCAGGAATTGCTCCTGGCACTCCTTGGGGAACCATATGGGACGCTGAGGATCAAAGCTAGGTCTACAGTGTGCAAGACAACCGCCCTTTCCACAGTCCTATCGTTCTGGCCCCTTCCCTCCACTTTGGTCCATGCTCCCAGTCTGCTTTGTATCTTATGCTCTGGCTCTGCTCCAAATCCCCCTTATTGTAAGAGCCGTCTTTTTAGGGGGGGTGAGGGGGGAGTCACATCCAGCTGTGCCTAGGGCTTACTCCTGGCAGTACCAGTGGGGATTCTAGTTGGTGACAGGAATTGAACCTGGGTCAGCTGCATGCAAGGCAAGCACTCAACATGCTGTTCCAGTGATCCAGCCTCAAGGATCCTAGTCTCACTGGATTTGGGTTTACCTTCTCCACACTCATCCCCTCTGCAGGGTCCCCCTTCCCCAAAGAAGGGGGCTCATCGTGAAGGACCGGCACTGAGGCTTCCCACAGAGATTGGGGCAACCAAACCAGTTCAAATCAAAGCAGGTGGCCCCACCCTGTCACAGAGGTTGGAATGGAGGCGCAGTGAGTCTGTGGAGGTGCAGTGGTGGGCCAAAAGACTCTGGGAAGCACTGAGGGCTGGGTCAGAAACTACTTCCAGGTCAGTGGAGCCTATTGCAAATCCTGTCTCTCCCTTGCTGACAATCTCTGACTTATTTCTCGGGGGTGGGGGGACTTTAAGTACCGTCCACACTTGGCACCTCAGTCTTCTCACCTGTCTGAAATGATTTAATTCCCTTTCTCTGTATTTGCCAAGTGCCCTGGCATCCGCATGGCAGGAGCTGATTTTCAACCTGGGCACAGCTCTTAGGCCCCAGAGCTTGAAGGGAGAGAGACAGACACATGGGCACGCACCTGTTTCTTAAGGGAGCAGTTGGTGCTGTGGACAGACAGGGGAAAGGAAGGCCGGCTCGTGGGGCCCGGCTGACCATTTTGATAAGCGCATGCAGAGGACAGGAGTGAGCAGGAAGCCCTGTAATATAAACATGTCCATCTCCCAGGTTGGCTCATCTCCCTTTGGGGACCCTTTGAAATACCCCCACCGAGGGGTGATTGTGAAGTCAAGGCAACTGCAGAGGACGCTGGTCTTAGCCTGACACACCATTGTCTCTGCTGGGGGGTGGGGCTGGGGCACATATTTTCTCCCTATGAGTAAGCCCTGGTTCTAGGGTCATTAAATCTTGATCAGAATCAACCTGTCCCTTCTCAGAGACACAGGATGAGATTCCCACAAGACAGCATGGGGATGTTTCCTTCCCTTCCCCAGGGCGCTCTCAGAAAGACACCCAGCTGGTCTTTTTGTGGAGTGGGGGGAAAATCCACTGGAAGTCAGGCACACCCCTTCTTCACTTTACCCCAGCCGCCCAAGTCGAGCATGAGTGAAATATTTCCAACAGGCATTTCTTCAAAGCTGTCTGTGCTGTGGTCCCCTGGTCTTTGAAATCCTCTAGGAAAGCAGTTACTATAGAGATGACTTACAGCTGCCTGCCCCCACTACAAAGGCACACAGATCCCCACGTACACCCCACATGTGTGCAGGAATGCACTGTCACGTAACATGCACACAGACTTGCATGCATGCACACATATCAATACATGTGCTCACACATGCACCCTCATATTGCACAGGAGCACACACACATGCACAGACTCGATACGCGGAGGTGCATATTCAACATGTGTACAAATGCCCCCCCCACACACATACACACACCACAGGTGCACTGCAGGAATGCACACTCACACACATACATAGACTCACACGCGATATCCATATTGCATGCACACGAGCCCATTCACATGCACACATATGCACACAAATTTCACCCATGCACACCCGGCCCTCATGAACACACATGCAAATTTCATACTCAGTGCATCAGAGATGGGTACTGAACAGTGATAGAATTCTTTCAGTTTCAAAGAAAGTCCTTCCTACAGACACAGAAAAAAGCCGTCTTCCAGAAATACACAAGATTGCATTC